>JARHVA010000062.1:7917500-7955000 GCA_037957365.1 Torreya grandis
CAAGAACAAAAACAAGAACCAGTTACTACAACTAGTAAAAAAGACCTAAAAAGGAACAAAACCAACAAAGAAGACCCTAGGCTTCTATTGCAATTCCATGATAAACTTGATAGCCTCCTTCCCAATCGTAGTAGTATCCTGGATGGAATTAGTAGCTGAAGTAGCAGCAGCTTGCAAGGCTTTCTTCCTCAAACTCTGCCTTGTCCTCTTACTTGGACCATCCAAGGATATTATTTCTTCATTTGTTCTTTTACCAAGGTTGGCTGCAGTAGCACAAATGCTTGATGTTACCTGCTCCATCTTTGTTCTACTTTCCTTGATAAGCATTCTAAGATTATGCTCATAATATTTAAGCTTTTTTGGGATATCTCTCATTTGCACCTCTAAATGGTTGATTATGGTCTGATCAACATCATGATTGTGTTGCATTGTTTCCACTTTCTTCTTCAGCCCCATTATTTCATTATAGATCCAAGAATCAACTTGGAGAATAGAATCGGCTTTGAACTTGGTAGAATGTAGGAAGGAAATCTTGGTTTCCCTCTACAGAGATTCACAAGTGTCTTCTACAATCTCATGTGGAGGGGAATTAATCTTTTCAATATGTTCCTCCCTATCCATCTGTTCCTCCTTTTTAGTCTCAACAGGGTCTTCATGCTGAACAGGGTCCTCCTTTTCTTGTCCCCCAGTCTCCATAGCAGGAGTAGAAACCAAAACCATGTGATCCTCCTTTCTCATAGAGACTGGATCATCAATTAAAATATCTTTGTCTTTGACACCTCCCCCAGACATAGTCTGATTACCCTCATTATCAGAATTACTCTGTTCTGAGTTTCCCTTAGTTGTATCCCCTTCATTCCCTTTCTCAAATTTTCCTTTATTTTCTAGATATCCATCCAAATTGGAGCTGAATAGAGGCATTGTTGTTGTGACATTAAACTAAAAATAAAAATGGATAGAGGGAAGATGAATTATGAGGGACAAGCAAATGTAGATTTTGTCCACTTACATAACAAGAAAATTTAAAAGGAGTGAGTTATTTTAAGTTATCAAATTCAATTGGTTATTTTAATGAGTCATGCATCCACATAATTAAAATACATACCCATTAAATAAAACAAGACAAAAAGTTATAGGATTTATTGAGTTTATGGACAAAAGAATGAGCACAAAGTTTCTTTCTACTACTTCAAGATTCATAAATTGTGGACATCAAAAATCCCTTTTTTAGTTGCCATTTTTTGTATTTATAACAAATGGAATTTACTAACCCTTCACATTCTAAAAATGACTCTTTGTATTTTATTTTTCATCCTAATCTATCCTTTACAATTTATAATTTTATAAAAAAGAAAATGTGAATTTCCTAAAATAAAATTTAAATAAAAATAAAAAATAAAATTGTAGACTCCAATAAGGAGCCTTCATTAATTTTATGGTTGGTAATGAAGAACCTAGTGTAGTTGAATCACTTCTAGCTTATCCTTTGTCTCAAGTGGCCTTGAATTTTTTTAACTTCTTTATTGATTCTGTAACATCATGTCCTTTTAGGATTATCACATGCTTACACAATGTAATCCATCTCTTAGAAATCAATATCATTATATTTGGAATCTCGCCAAGCTCAACCAATTATTTATTCACTTCCTCAATCGAGACATGAATCTCATTGATTATAGACACAAAAGTTGTACTTAAAGATATTCCATTAAATAATTTTTCCTTTATAACTTTCTTGAATTATTCTTTAACTTCATCCATGGTATGCAAGGTGATTACATATTCCTAGAATAGGTCTTATGAATCTCATCAAAGTTGGAAGAGATCAAATTTTGTTTCTCCTTCATGGTACTGACCTAATTTTTTAACTTTATTATTGCTTAAATAATAATCTTCATGATAATGCATTCATACCACTTAAAGGATGTATCATCCTATGGTTTCTTGGAGATTCTATCTTTAACCATCACATATGTATTGATCTCAATCATCTCATGAAATTCCTCTTTCACATTCTCCCATATTTTAGTTTGTACGTGTGAGCTTTGATCTGTTGTTTTATAATAATGACTCTTCATCAATTATTACAAATAATTTCAACACCTCCTCAATATATTTCATTACATTCATCAACACTTCATCTACCCAAGCCTCTAAAGTCTTGCCATATGAATTGCATTTTCTAATTATGGTAATAACTTCCTTGTTTATTTATAGCACTTGAGAAGGAGTATCAATATGAGGTGTCATGGGCATGTCAATTGTATTGAGAAGGTAGTTGATGTATCCTACCAACTATTTGATTTAGTCTTGGAGCTATTCTTGAGTTAACTCATCTTGATATGACCTTTTCATTATTTTTCTAGTCATATCCCTCAAGTTATGGATGTCACTTTCCTTGGTTTCCTCTCTAAGTGATATTATCTTGAGAGTATAATCACTCACACTCATTTTTGATATATTTTTATCCACATTGGATTCTACAATTTCAACAAATTAAGTAAAAAAAGGATATGACATTAATCTAGAGTTAGTTTAAGGCTTTTTTGGAGGAGGAATCTTAAATAAATTAGCAATCATTTAAAAATTAGGGATATCTACTTCCACCATCCTCCTTTTCTTATTGAGTGGAGATTACATCCATTAGAAGGACATGGAACTAAAAAGAGTCATTTGATTTTTAGTTAGAGGGGGAGTGGGTTGCTTTGGAGGAGTAGAACTCAGGAGAGGAAGAGGAGAAATTAGGGAGACTGAAGGGGATGAAGGACATACCACATCAGCTTCTTTTTAACATGTCTATTATGTTTTATTGGTGACAAGAAGAGAAGGTTTACCAAGGGGATTAAAATAAGAATGCATCATTATAGTTTTCTTTGTTATCTTATTCCTACCAATTACAGGACATTTTTCATAGATTTTACTTGGATGTCCACCTTGCTCAAGATCATCATCATCACCATCATTATAAATTGAAGAGACTAGTTTTTTAGTTGTCATGGTAACATTCTTCTTCTTTGGAGTCAATTTAGGTGACTATCTTGGAGGAGTTATAGCCTTTCCTCTTCTTGAACTACCTATTCCAGTTACTTTGGCTAATTCTTGATTTAACCATTTATTGGTTCTATCCTATAATCTCTAATTCACCTATGTACATCCACTAGTTCCCTTACTAACTAGTTTATTGTAGGAAAGGGAGTAAACACAATCTAGTTGTGTATTCAAGATCAATGAGTTGAATCATTTTGTCAATTATGTCATTAAGAGCCCATTATTCAATGAATATCTTTATGTGTTTTATGGTCATTTGGCTCCAGTCTCTCTAGACTATCTTATACTCATCTGAATAGCTTTCCCAGTAGTATTCCAATGAGTCACATGTTCATAGGTTGTATCAATACCAAGGAATATTTTTACATATTTATTTTTGTCCATAGTAGCTTTGATGGCATACAATTGGAGAGTGAATTGTGAGATAATTGATTCAATATCTTAAGTGTTGACCATTATCTTGAAAGTGAAGTGTCTTAAATAAATAGGGAAAGAGACACCCAAGACATGTTTGTCCCTACAACATTTGTGTACTACACCCAATTATTTACAGAGCTCTATCAATATCATCTTGTTGTCATCTAGTCTAGGAAGTCTCAATGGGTAACCTTTGAAGCCTTAAACCCTGATGTAGGTGAAATTTTGATATTGAAGAGAGAATCTTCCATATTGGTTGATCAGGTTGGTCACCTCGTTAGAAATCCTTATACCCCAATATTTATTTAGAATTTGCACTGCCTTCATGGTAAATGTGTTGTTCACCCTTGTGAAATGTTTATTTTTTCTTCAATCATTAACTGAGGGAAATATTCATAGACTTGGTGATCTAGAGGATTTTCACTCTTCATATGGTTTGGGATAATCTTTTATTTAATATCCTATTTTTGTATGGTTTTATTTTACCATTGGATATTTTTATTTAATCCTTCATCTTTATTTAATTTCCATCATAATTCCTTCATTTTCAAAATATTAATTAAATATCCTATTTAATGTTTTTTTTTTTAATTTTACCATAGGATATGTTTAATTAATTAAATATCCTATTTAATCTACCATTGGCTATTTTAATTATAAATCCAAGTCCCAAATTAAACTATCTCCCACTCCCACATGGAAAGTTATAAGAGTCTTTTTTTATATATGGGATATGTTTTCATTTAAAACTTAAGTCCAAAATAATTCTTTTAAACGTTATCCCCACTTTATCTTTTCCCCACGTGGAATTCCATTTTAATAAGTATGAGGAGTGAATTTGGTCTTTATATTACATGGGATTGTTTTTAAACTAAGACAATAAAATTTATTCCCACCATGGAGATTTGCATGGGAATGTTTTGAAATAAATTCCTTTTAACATGCATAGAATATGATATGGCATTTGTTTAGCATTAAACTCATTTTTGCTACACCTGTAACCATTGGTATATCTAGGGATATGTGTAGTTGACTTGTGGCTTGCATAACCCTTTTACATATTATTTTAAATTTATTTATGCATTCATATACTTAGTAGGTGAGCCTATGGGTGGCACATGGCCTTTTTAGACTATATATAGGAGGTAGGGTTAGTTGTTCATCATCATATTTGAGTATTCATTCTTATTGAAAGCATTTGGGAGGTTGCCCCCTCAAAGTGGCTTATCTATTATTCATATGTACTTATATATTTCCATATCATTATGATATACTATTGTATATCTAATTATTTTGTAAATTAATATCATTCCAAGTGGTATTGGAGCATCAATTTGGGCCATAATCAGGTCAAAAACCCTAGATCTTGAAATTTTGATATATATTAAAAATGGGTGAAAATTTATTTGAAAATGTTCTATTATATTTTAAAAATAATTCAAGTAATTTCCCATTAAAATTTTAGCTCATTTGGATGTATTTTTTTAAATTTATTTCCATTTTAGGGTTTTTCATAAATTTGCTCCATAACTCACAATTTGTATAATTTCTTTTTTATTATTTTCGAAAACCTTGGAAAAAATTAGTTTGGTTATATTATTTGATTATTTATTTAAGGCCTAAATATTTCAAAAACTTAGTGGTCAAAGTTGGGTCAACAGGGTAAAATAAGGTTCAACATCAAGCCTTTGTATGGCTATTCCTAATACCCACAGATGAGGGAAAGGGAAAGAAGCCCCCAAAACTCCTTTAGGGGATGGCATGGATTTTGAATCATCTGATATGATTTTTCAAATCAAGTCAAATCTACATGGCCTAATGTAGAAGGATGTGCAAGTCTAAGCTCAAATATTAGTAATACAAGGGGAGCTTAATGGCATGAACAATTAGTTGCATCAAATCAAGACATAATTGGCTACCATTTCATCTCATTTACCACTAAACAACCCTCCATTTTTACTTTCTAATCCCCCTCCTCTTAGTACTAACACTACCATATGGGGGTAAAATTGATGTTACCAAAATTAGACTTGTGTAAGTTTGATGGTAAGGATACACTCACTTGGATTACTCATATTGAAAATCTATTTGATTTACACCAAACTCCTAGCTCTCAAAAGGTGGTTTTGGCATCTATGTATCTAGAACCCAAGCCATTCATTTGGTATCATTGGTTTTGTGCTAAAAATAAGAAGACTGGTGCTCCTATTATATGGTCAATATTCTCTTATGAATTGATGTCTCATTAACGGGATAATGTTTCTAAAAACTACTTTAACCAATTAGCCAAACTAGGACAGACAAGAATAGTGAAGGATCATATTCATCAATTTTAAAATCTATCCTTATGTGTGGAGGATATCACTAAGGCAAATTTGACTGACCTTTTCTATGTGGACTAAAATATAGTATTCAATTAGAGGTTTGTATGTTTAACCCCACAACTATATCTAAAGCTATACCAAGGGCATGCTTGGCAAAAGAAAAAGAGATGATCAAATGTTATCCTTTCACTAATAGTCAGGAATGCACCCTCCCAAATCCATCATGGCCTCAACCTACCAGATTGACACCACAAAAAATTGAGGAGAAGCATGTCAAAGGGTTATGTTATGGTTGTGATAGTAAATGGAGAAAATGTCATAGATGTGTTGGAAAGAAGTTATATTACATTGAAGGGGTTGATGAGGATGAAGAAGATGAGGAAGCATCTATTGAGGCTTTTGAAGGACCCAAAAATGAATCTATATATTCTCAACCTATTATCTCCTACTATGCCCTTATAGGTATTTCTACTCCTTAGACTCTTAAGGTGGTGGGTTTTATTAAGAAACAGAAGGTCACAGTGTTGATTGACTCAGGTAGTACACACAATTACATCAATAGTAAGTTGGTTTCTCATTTTATTTATTTCATCTACCTAGCCCCAAATTTTAAGTCATGATTGTTGATGGTTGTATAATTAATTATTCTAGAAAATGTCGCAATATTAAGTTAGCAATGGGGGACTATTTGCTAGATTCTCTTATGTTTGTTATTCTTGTGGGCAGGACTGACATTGTTTTAGGAGTACAATGGCTTACCACATTGGGTACTATTTAGATCAATTTCCATGAACTATTCATGCATTTTTATTCTAAAGGCAAGCTAGTGAAACTTTGATGATTAAGATTTAAATCTCCACAAATGGTTAGTTCACATCAGATGACCAAGATGTTGAAAAAAGGTATTGAAGGATTTATGGAATGCTTGTTTTCCATTAATGTTCAATAAAATAAGGATTCTACTCATCATGACATACAACAAATATTGGATGAGCATTAAGTTGTTTTTATACCCATGCCAAAAGGTCTTCCTCCTATTCGTACTCATGATCATGCCATCAGACTCATTCCTAGAAGTATGCCACCCAACATCAAACCATACAAATATCCATATTCCTAGAAAAGTGAAATTGAAAAATGGTACAAGAGTTGTTGTAGGTAGGTACAATTCACCATAGCCAAAGTGAATATTATTCTACAGTAGTCATAGTATGAAAGAAGGATGAAACTTGGAGGATTTGCCTAGATTATAGAGAGCTCAACAAGTTCACTATCAAAGATAGGTTTCATGTTCATGTAATTTATGATTTGTTAGATGAATTACATGGTGTTTTTTATTTTACCAAATTAGATCATGGTTTATTTTATCCACCTTTATCAATAAATTGAGAATTCCACATCCAATTTTATTTCATTTAAGGAATTGAGATTTTCAATATCCAAATTCATAAAAACTATTTGATTTATCTAAGGGGGTAAATCAAGTTTTCAAATTAGTTTGGTATCAGAGTAGTTGATCAACATGATTTAATAGTGTGGTTTACCTATGGTTAATAGTTTTCTATTTGATAATTATTATAGTTGGTTTAGTTATGTGTTAAATATAGGAATACGTGAACTATGGCCAAGTTACCAAAATAGGAAAAGTTCAATGAGCTTGAGTCATATAATCAACATATTCAAGAAGAGAACTCTCTCTTAAGATCAAAATTTTATTCCTTGGAAGAGGAAGTTGAAAGGTTGAAAATTGAGTTTCAAGCCAAGGATGAGCTCTTGAAAAGACTACCAAATGGTGAACAAGTGAAGGATTTGCCTTCCACATCAGATGCAGGGACAATGATAGATGAATACACTATAAGTCCTCATGTAGTGCTTCCTCTCATTTAGTTTTAGATATTGATTTTGGTGTTTTTAAAAAACACACTAAGGGTATTGGGTCTAAACTATTAGATAAAATGGGATTTGAAGGAAGAGGCCTTGGTAAAAATGGACAAGGCCTAACTAACCCCATTCAGGTATAAGATAGACCTCATTTCATAAGTTTGGGATATACTAGTGTGAAAATGTAAGTTGCTAAAAATTATACAACCACTGAAGGAAGACAAGATTCCAATAGCACAGTGTTTAAGCCACTAGTCCTACAGAGTAATAACATGAAGAGAAAAATAATTCCATCCCCACAAAAAGATGGTGTTGTGTGTAGACATGATTTGATAAAAGGTAACATCATTTCACCTTCTCATATTTGCACTAGTCCTAAAAAACTAATGTATATTTCAATTATGAAAATAAGGACTTATTATCATAGGATTTTTGGTCTAAATGTCTATGTAGTTTTTGTGGATTAAATAATCACTGTGTTGCCTTATGTTGGAAAAGAAAACCAGTCATTAGGATGTTTATGTTTTATAAATATAAATAAATGGGTAATAATTATTTTACTCATTGTAATCTAAGTGGTCACAGAAATGATAAATCTTGGGTATTATATCCACAAATACATCCTAAGTATTGCAGGAAGACATCCATGAATAATGATGCATCCATAAGTAACTAGGAAGTTGTTTCAAATCCAATAGTTTCAGAGATGACCCATGTAGCTACTCAGGTATTCACTGAAAAAATTAAACCACCTAAATATGAAAATATGATAAAGTGGGTTGGTAAGCAATTCCTTAGTTTCATGTTTGAATAGTTATGATATTTTATTATCATGCAAATTATCAAAGTAGTTTTGGAATTCCATTAAAATGAATATATTTTAGTTCTAAACATAATTTTTGGAGCTACTAGTTGTGAAAAAATTTGAGTGATAGGTTTATCATACTTGGATTATTTTCTCATATTTTTTATTTTGCTAAGCTATATATTTTTCTCTTAAATAATTTTTTGAGTTCTTGATGCATTGGTAAAAAGGAATTAACTCATGTTTAAACTTGGAGATATTCTCACATGATTTTAAGATTTGAATATGGTTGATTAGAGTAACCTATAGAGAAAATCCAAGGGACATGTTTATCATACTTGGATTATTTTCCTCATGTTTGGGGTTTTGGAAAAACTTCATTTTTAAACCTTGATAGTAGTATGTAGATTATATGAGGCATGACCAGTATCTCTATTTTGGGAAAATTTTCATTTCAGTATATATGTTGTCATTTACATTGTGAAAATAGAGGCTTATAAGACCCTTTTCGAGCACCATTTGTAATTATAATAATTATATAAATTTTTTGTAGCCATGCATTATATTTACATATTTTATAAGTCCCTCAATCATTTTGGGCATTTATTTGTAACTGTCAAATGTGGTTATAATTAGCATGTATATTTATTACACAAAAAACTAGTTTGTAGTTGCACTTGGTGATCATTTTGTAGTGATTGGCAGATTCACCATTTTAAGATATGTGACATTTGTATAGGAAGTTTACTTATATCTACAATTTGATATTGGGTAGATATTTTTTTCACTAGAATTTTAGGGATTCAATTTGATTTTCAAATTGTTGCAGTGATATTATGTAGTGATGTTTTGTAGAGTGAACCATTTACAGATTCAGTGGGTGACTTGACTTTTTGGGGACCAAAAAGATCTTATTGGGGAGGTTTGATCTGGAGGATTTTCACTCTTCATATGGTTGGGGATAATATTTTATTTAATATCTTATTTTTATATAGTTTTATTTTACCATTGGATATTTTTGTTTAAGACTTCATCTCGATTTAATTCTCAACGTAATTCCTCCATTTTCAAAATATTAATTAAATATACTATTTAGTGATTTTTTTTACCATAGCATATGTTTAATTAATTAAATATTATATTTAATCTACTATTGGATATTTTATTTATAAATCTAAGTCCCAAATTAAACTATCTCCCACTCCCACGTGGAAATTTATAAGAGTCTATTGGAGTTGTTGCCAGAATTTGGATAATGCAAATGCAATGGAGATGTGATCACATGAGATGAAGCTAGTGCACATCACATAGATGCTAAAGCAATTTGAAATTATACAAGAATATAAATTGCATACAAAAAATAGGAGAAAACTCAATATCTAATTAACATGAGATGGCCAAAGTAAAGAATACATATAGGAGAGCACATAAGTAACTCCTCCACAAAAGGTGGTCAAGGCACCCCAAGAATAGACTATAACTCCTCCATGAAAGGTGGTGACAAGGTGCTAAGAATAGAGAATTAACTCCCATCAAGGGAGTTACTTATGACATTCTTATGACACCTATGACACATCTATGACACACATCTCCACATAAGCTAGCCTATCCCACAAATGTAGGAAAACTCTATGTATGCACAAATATAATTTCCCTAATTAAATAATAGGTAAAAATAAAAATCTACACTAATACCCCCCATAAGCATAGCTTAGGTGGGCAGAGTGGAAATATAAAATGGGCTCCGACAACTAACCCTGATGAGGTACCCATGTACAAATGCAATCTCCCATAAGATAGAGAAAAAGAGAAAACCCATAGGAAAAAACTCCCCCCTAAAAGAGAGACATAAAATAAATGAAGAGGCTAGCGCCCCCCACCCCCCACGCTCCCCCCCCCAAAGATGATGTTGCTATAGATGTGGACCGCACCCCAAGAAGAGCTCGTAGATGAATGAACTTGCTCTTAGTGAAAGGTTTGGTGAAGATGTCTGCAACCTACTCTGAAGACTGGAAAAATATCAAGTCAATGACCTGACTATGAATAAGCTCCCAAATGAAATGCATGTGAATCTCTATGTGCTTGGTCCACTAGTGCTGAACTGGATTCCTACAAATTTGAATGGTACTTTGGTTATCACAATAAATGATGGTGGGCTATCTGATAAGAATGCTAAACTCAAAAAATATCCCTTGAAGCCAAATAGCCTCAGTAGCTACATTAACAGCTCCCCTGTACTCTACCTCTGTGGATGATATAGCAATAGTATTTTGCTTCTTACTAGACCAACTGATAGGACCAGAACCTAGAGAGAAATTGTAACCAGAAGTGGACTTGTGAGTCTATGAATTGCCAGCCCAATCTGAATCTGTATATCCTGTTTCTAACTATTTTCACTTTTCCACATTCAAAAGATGAAAGAAACTAAGATAATGGTTAGGGGTTAGATGATACCCAGATGAAGTTTGTGCATCGTATCCAGATGACTAAAGGAGCTCCTCTTTGGCTGTGGAGGATGACACCTGTTAGATAAGAAGAAAACTAAAACAAAGGTGTTAGATAGGTATATGGTGGACTACCAAGCAAAGCTTGGTCCCAGAAGTACAAAGACTTCCTTGTGGGATGACAGTCCAATAGTTGATAAAAAAATGCTGCTAGAAAGAGAAATAATGAAAGGCTAAACAAAAGAAATAAAGATAATGCGTACCTATATTATTCTATCTACCTCTCATAGTCACCGATGCTGGTTAGTCTACCATCATCAGTTGGTTGAGGTTGCCGACGTCAGTTAGTCTGTTGATGTCGATAGGGGAAATGGTCGATGTCGATCAGGGCAATTGCCTTGGATGGGTTTTGGATGAGTTTCAGCTCTATCTATGATCAACAAAATGGTCTAGGATGTTTGTGGGAGTTTAATGGTTTGTGCAGGTTTTGTAGGGCAGAGAGTATGGCCTGAAAAGGGGATCAGATAGAGGACAAGGGTGAAAGGGAGATAAAGATGAGGGAAGGATTTTCAGCCTTTTTGGGAAGGACAAGTTGGGTTGTGTCCATAGTGCTTAGAAATAGACAATGCATTGATTACTAATGTATCCTAAGATTACTAAAATAAAAACCAATAGAAATACTTAGCTCTTGTAGAGAACCAAAAGTGCAAGAGGTCTGTTTCTATTATGGCAGATGTGAGAGACTTCATGCAACCTTTAATCCAGTGTGGAGTGACTAATGCAGAGTTTATAAACCTGGAGAGTGATGTTGGGATGCTGATGCCTACAAGGAGTCGAAGAGCAAGAGAACTTGGAACCTAGAGCAAGAGAATTAGCATTCAAGTTTGTGATTAGTTTTCCATTTGGCCTGTGAGTTGGTTTTAAGTAATTGACGTCGGTGATTCAGCCAGCGTCGACTGACGGTTGACCGACGTCGGTAGCTGGAAGATGGGTAAAAAGGCTATTTTTAGCCTTTTGCCCGTTCTTCCATCTGTCGGGTTCAATGGTCATGGTAAAATGGTCGAAGGCGGGTTTAATAGGCATGAGAGGTTAGTGGGAGGGTTGAAATAGGTCATAAATTGGTCATAGGGTGATGGGAGGCATCCAAGGGGAGGTATCCAAGGCGGGGTGTCTCCAAGGGTGAGGTGTCATGGATGAGGTGTCAAGGGGGGTGTTATTAATTAAAAATAAATAATTATTTTAAATTAATAAGTGTGTGGGTTAGGAATGTGTTAGAAGTGGACCAAGGGGACCAAGGGGGAGTCGACCAAGGAGTAGACACAATTTTGGTGTCTACATTTGCCCCTTTTTATCTTGTTGGTTGTTCTAATGAACTGCAAGACAAAAACAGGAGTAAGTTGCCCCAGGTATGGGATGAGGTCTTTTTTGTCCTGTTGGTTGTTCTAATGAACTGCAAGACAAAAATAAGAGTTGATTGTCCCAGGTATAGGATGAGGTCATTTTTGTCCTATTGGTTGTTCTAATGAACTGTAAGACAAAAATAAGAGTTGATTGCCCCAAGTATGGGATGAGGTATCCCCCCTCAAAACAGAAGTCGAGGGAAGAGAACCTGAAATCAGGGGCCAATTTGATAGATAGTGGATGGATATGGTGAAGTTTGAGTGTGAATGCTGCAATAGTTGAGATTGCGTGCATACCACTTCACGTGATGGTCAGGTCAAATTATCGCAGGTCAAGGGTTGAGGAGTGCTAAAATTGAAATAACCGGTCCCCAGCATTTAGTTGTAGCTAATTGGGTTATTCGATCCAAGCTATAGCTCCAATGGTTATCATGTTCCCAGTATCCCAGGCTCAAGAAGTGCTCTTAGAAAACATGAAAAAGTCACAAGTAGTGGGGATCAACTTGCTTGCGATCCAATACTTGTGAGGGTCAAATGTGGGTTGCAGAAAATTTTGCTAACCATTCATGAGGTAGCATATATGCAATCAAAAAAACTAAGGCAAATTTGTCTCAAAAATGGTCGTGGTCTGAGGAGATAGTCGTGATCTACAAGGTTGTTGGTCGAGTTGAGTTGAGATAGTTGGTCCATTAGATGGACAAACGAAGGAATGGCCGAGCTAACCTCAGAAGACCCCATGTCAACTGAGTGTTGCCTACATAGCCCCTAATTAAAGGGCCTCAAGCCAATGTAGTTATCCCTAAAAGGGAGGAAGAGGGTCAGTTATGGATGTGGGTTGGATGAGGTTAAGTCATGGTTAAAGGTTAAATGGTTTGTCCATCAAGTAGATGAACAAACAAATGTGGCCGAGCTAACCCCAGAAGACGTCATGCCATTTGAGTGCTGCATACATAGCCCATTTTTAAAGGGCCTCAGACCAATGTAGTTATAGGGCAGTTTGGTCAAGTTATAAATGATGAGGGTATGATGATGTTACAGCCTTTTTCCATATTATGTAATGGTGTATTCTGTAACATTTGTTAAGTGGTCTCTCATCCATAACAAGTGTCCATATCGATGATGGATGTATGCTAAAAATGAAATGAGATTATTTATGCTTCAGCAAGTAATGGTTTATGCTTGACATAAATTGTGTGGTTGATAGTTTCCATGTGTATTGTTGTCCATAGAAACTAGTGTGAATCAGCTATGATAGTGTGAGTGGTCTTGGAAATGTTTGGGTTGGTTTGGTTTGGTTGAGAAAATGATTTGGTTGAATATGACAAAGGTATGGATAAGAAGTGAAAGGCGCGTTGCTCTTTTATTGACAAGGACCATAATGATAGCATAGGTAGGGGGTTTTTAAAAACAAAAGCCCCATTCATGCATTACGTCGTCGACCATTGGTTGTGTTAGAGAAGTAATCAAATCACTTTGACATTAAAATGAGCTTGAAATCCCTTGAGTAGGTGATGTGATATGTTAGGATAGGGTAACCCCTTCTAGTAGGGATAACTTTGCCCCTTTTTATAGGAGACCCTGAGAACGACTATAAGTCAAGTCCATGACACTTTTTTTTTTTTTTTGAGACTGATCAATGCGGGAAGTCTACATGGGGATGTCATTTTGTTTTGTGGTCATTTGTGAAGCTGATTGATGCGAGAAGATTTTAAGAGAGTGTTGTTTGTAGCAAGATTTTAGGCATAGCCATCCTTCGAGGGAGCGGTCTATATTTTTGCTTTATACATTTTTGAGGGCTTTAAATGGCTATCCTTCGAGGGAGCAGTCTATTAGCTACAGCAATGATGATACAACTGTCTTTTGAGGGAGCAGTCTGCATTTAAAATTTATGACCTTTTGATATTTTGACATCCCAATTTATTTTTGACAAAAATTTTAGTCATGGACAAGACTATAGAAGTTTGAGGGCTCCCTTTTATTAGGACAAAGCATTCATACTTTATAAAAGGGTTACATAGGGTTTGCTTTAGGGAAACAAGGTTGAAAGAAATAAAGATTAAGATGATAGGGATTGCTCAAGGGGCGAGCTCAAGTTAAATGTCAAGTGAATGAGTACTCGACTAATAGTAGAACAGTCATAGATGTAAGGCATTAAGGGGCTCAGGTTCTAGTTGGCCTTCAAGAGAAGATAGATGATAAGTCCCTGATCCATACTTATGCGTGATGATGTAAGGTTTGAGCCAATTAGGAGCAAACTTGCCTCGTTTACTTCTTTCCATATTGGTCATGTGTTGGTTTTCTTTGAAGATGAGGTCTCTGATTTTGAAATCTCATTCTCTCATATTTTTGTCATAGGCACATTTGATACGATGTTGATAGACATGGAGATGGTTAAGGGCAGCAAGACGACGTTCATCAAGTAACTCAAGTTAAGCTAAGTGATCTTAATGAAAGTCATCATTAGAAATAATGTCGTGTAAAGAGATGTGTAGAGAAGGTATTTGTACTTCAAGAGGTAGGACAGCCTCTGTTCCATACACTAAAGAGAAAGGTGTAGCACCCGTAGGGGTTTGGATGCTAGTGTGGTAGGCTCACAAAGCAAAGGGAATGTGAATGTGCCAGTCCCTTCCAATGTTGTAGACCACCTTCATTAGAATTTTGGTTAAGATCTTGTTAGAAGCCTCAGCCTGCCCATATGCTTGTGGGTAGTAAGGCAAGGAGAAGCTGAGCTTGAAGCCAAATGAGGCACAAAGTTTTTGGATAGTTTTGTTTTTGAATGATTTGCCATTATCGGTGATGATTTTTTGAGGTACACCAAAACGACAGATGATGTGGGTGTTGATGAAGTTGACAATTTTGTCGGCCTTTGTGGAGATGAGGGGAATAGCTTCCACCCATTTAGTGAAATACTCAGTGGTGGTGATAATGGACTAATGTCGAAGAGACGAATGAGGGTTAATCTCACCGATGAGATCTAAGCCCCATTGTGAAAAAGGCCAGAAATCCTGAGTGACTTATAGAGCGTGGCTAGGGGTGTGAAGCAAGTTAGCGTGCTACTGGCATTTGATGTAACACCGAACATAGTCACTACAGTCTTGGTGAAGAGTGGGCCAATAATAGCCCAGGTGAAGGATGTGCTTGGAAATTGAGTTACCACTGAAGTGTCTGCCACAAATTCCATTGTGGACTTACTTAATGGCGTGAGATGCTTCAGTGGAAGTTAGACATCAAAGAAGGAGGCCATCGAAGCCTCTTTTATGGAGAAGACCCCCTAGCATAGTATATCGAGCCATGTATTTAATGAAATCCCATCATGCATTGCTAGAGAGATTGAGAGGGATGATAGAATGAGTTAAGTAGTCCACAAGTTGTTTATACCAAACATCTCGTGGACTAGAGTCAATGGTGTTGACGAGGTTGATGTTAGTGGAAATGTATGAAGGCAATGGCACATGATGCACCATATCATAAATTCTTGATAAAGATGATGAAGATGGAATGCGTGAGGTGAGGGAGGCCATAGTATCAGCAAACTTATTCGTAGATCGAGGAATAGTTTGCAAGAGGTAATGGTCAAAAGATGCTAGCAGGGTGTCGACACAGTGCTTGTATCTTTGCAAAATTTCATTTTTACAAAGGTATAAACCGTTCATTTGATTGATGATAAGTTTTGAGTCACTAAAGATGTTGATTGTCTTGATTCTTAAAGAAAGGGTAGTTTGAAGTCCCAAAATTAGGGCTTCGTATTCAGCCATATTATTGGTACATTCAAAGTCAAGTTTGAAAGATAGAGGCATGGGCTCACCCTCGTGTGGGATGAGAATGACCCTTACACCCCCATCGAGTTGACATTTAGAGCTGTCAAAGAACATTGTCATTTGATAGAACGCATCATCAGTCGAAAGTGTGGTGATAGATTCGTCAGGGAACTCGCAATGAGAAGGTTGGTTGTCAGGTAGAGGGGCATCTGCTAGTTGGTTAGTGATTGTTTGCCCCTTTATAGATTTTTGCTGGATGAATTCCAAGTTGAACTCAGCAAGAATAATGAGCCAATGAGCCATATGATGGTTTTGGTATGGATTAGAATGCATGTATTTGAGGGGTTAGTGTGAGTGATGACAAAGGTTTTGTGATTGAGAAGATAATGATGGAGCTTGGTAGCGGTGAAGACTAAGGCCAAATAGAGTTTCTCAGTATGAGTATATCGAGTTTTATAGTTGACAAGTGTCTGGCTTATATATTAGACCGCTTACTCATGGTGTTGCTCATCTCGGTGCGCGATCATGGCACCTAATGAATGGTTTGTTGCTAAGATGTAGAGGTAGAAGGGTTAGTCATCTTTAGGTGGAATAAGGACTAGTGGAGAGACAAGATAGCGTTTAAGGGCTTCAAAATCCTCTTGGCAATCCTTATCCCAATTAAAGGAGACATCTTTCTTTAGGAGGTGATGAAAGGGTTGACATCGGTCAAAAAGCTGTGAGATGAAGTGATGAATAGATTGGAGCTTCCCTTGTAGGCTGTGAAGTTGCTTTAGATTGGTCGGTAGTGGCATCTCGAGTATAGCTCAAATTTTAGTGGGATCTATCTCAATGCCATAGAGAGAAATGATGAAACCCAAGAGCTTCCCTGAGAGAACCCCAAAGACACATTTCTTGGGGTTAAGGAAAACATTGTATTGAAGAAGGTGAGTGAAGATGATCTTGAGGATGGCTAAATGGTCACGACAAAGCTTAGATTTGCCTAGTAGGTCATCCACATATTCCTCCATGATTTTGTGAAGGAGATCATGAAAGATGTAAGTCATGGCACATTGATATGTGGCACCTACGTTCTTCAAGCCAAAAGGCATGACCCTATAGCAAAAAATCCCCCATGGGGTGATGAAGGTAGTCTTGTGTTGATCTTTTGGTGCAATTAAGATTTGGTTATATCCTGAAAACCCATCCATGAGTGATAGCATCTCATGACCGGCTATGAGATCAACAAGTTGGTCGATGTTGGGAAGAAGAAAATCATCTTTGGGGCAAGCCAGGTTAAGGTCGCGATAGTCATTGTAGATTCAGATCCCCCCAATTGCTTTGGTGATAGGGATGATATAAGACACCCATTGTGGATAATCAATGGGTTGGATGAAGGAGATAGAGAGAAGACGCTAAAGCTCCTCTTTGACAAGAAGCGCAACTCGAGGATGCATCTTGCAAAGCTTTTGCCTGATAGGCTTAGCCTCTAGGTTTGTGACGATGTTGTGAATGGCAATGTTAGGGTCGATGCTGGGCATGTCACTATAGGTCTAAGCAAAGGCTTTGCTATGGTCTGAAAGGAATTTGGTGTAGTCAAGCTACTCCTGGGTGTCCAAATATTGACCAATCTTTAAGATGTGAGGAACATCAAAAGATGGAAGGTTAATGTCAATGGTCGATTCATTTAACATAACCTGCATTTTGGAAGGAAGGGAGTGTTAAATGGAAGAGTCATTGGCACCCATGTAAGTGAGAATGGCATCATCGTCTATGTAGTGGACAGTGTTGATGGTTGCAGATTCATCGTCTATCATGTTTGGATAAATGAGAGGGAGAGACCATGACACCCCGCTGAGTTGATAGGCTAGGGGTTCCAAGCGGATGGTATTTATGCAAAAAAAAACTAGGAGGGATGGAAACCATCGACTCCATAGGTGAAGATGGGGGAATAGGTGAGCTTGGAGGAGATTGGTCTATGATGGGTTGGGGTGAAGGGTTTTTAGAAGCTTTAGTAGGTTCTTGGAAACCTAGACCATGTCATTTCTTAGCGTTCTCATTATTTGGTGGTTCGATGGGCTGATGGGAGCCTTGTTCGTAGCGCCCGAAGCCAAAACCCTTCCATGCACACCTATAAAGGTAGGTATGAGCAAAGTTGGGGTTGCCAAGAAAAGAGAACTTGGATGTGAATGGTTGAGGTGAGGAGAGAGGATTCTCATCATTAGGAGCTCGATCTAGCCCCCCATAGATGAGATTTGTTTGAAGGTTAGGAGGACCATAAGGGATGACCATTCCGATCTGATGGTCATAGCTAGGACTATGATGAAGTTGTCCATACTCTTGCAGAGTCTGGAATATGTCTAAGGTAAGTAAGCAATACTCCCCAAGTGAAAGTCTTTGGAAGATATCTTCCATAGGGTCCTTTATTGTCACTTGAGAAGGTGGTGTGAGTGTAACCGCCATTTGCATACTAGTCGAAGCTTCTGCGGATGGAGGTGGTGTTTGGGTTGGTGTCTTGAGAGGAATGAGAACGTCATTTGGTCGATAGATCATGTTATATGTCTTGAAAGGGGATGGGTCAGCGGGAATGATATGGACTTGATTGTTGTATTCAAATTTGACACAACGGTGCAATGTAGAAGGGACACAAGCCATGGCACGGATCCAGGGTCATCCTAATAACATGTTGTATTGTAACTCTCCCTCGATGATGTAGAAGAGCTCTGGGACTGTCTGTGGGCCAACATGAATATGTAGGATGACGGTGCCAATGGTAGTGGTGGTGGTGTCATTAAAAGATTAAAGGATTGCATCAGTTTTTGATACACAATTCTTTGGGAGGGCTACTTGATCATAGGCATGGGTGGAAATGATGTTAATGTTGGTGCCCCCATCAATCATAACTCTTTTAATGTGGGTTTGATCAATGTAGGCCGTGATGAAAAGGGCAGCGTCCTAATCTTCTGAGTTAGAGGTAGGAATTTTAGAATCACTGAAAGTAATAGAGGCGACAGGGGATAAGGATTGGACTAGGGCAGCGAGTGGTTGGGGGTCCTCGGGTTAGACCTCCACTGCCTGTAAGGCTCTGATTAGAGCTTGATGATGTTGGGGAGAGCTTTGGATGAGGTCATATAAGGTCATCTTATGGGCGTTTGGTGAAGTTGTTTCACCATAGAGTCATGGATTGCCCCTGAAAAAGAGGGTTGGGATGCACCTAGGATAGAAATTTTGGGTTTTGGTGGTTGAGGTGGCTTGACAAATGGATAGGTCCAAGGAAAAGCAGATTTTTCTTTTGCCTTATCCTTTTATGACCTAGTGGCTACACTGATGGTGTTAATTTTGAAGAGAGGGGGCGAAGGAGGTGAAGGGACCATACTCTGTTGGTGGGATGCTGATGACGATGAAGAATTTTGAGAGATATGGGAAGGTGTCAGAGGTCTATCGATAGTGTCCTCAAGAAGAAGGGTGTCTTTTTCCATGTATTGGTGAATGACAACCTTGAGGGCATAGCAATTCTCGGTATCATGTCCCGGTGTGCAATGATATAGGCAAATTTTAGTATCATCAAACTAGGATGGTTTTGATCTGAGAGGTTGAAATGGTTTGATAGGTAGAAGGGTTATGCTAGAAGTTTGCAAAAGTCAGCGCAATATCAAAGCATATGAACCCACTAAAGGGTCCGTGCTTGATGATGCATGAGGTGTTGAAGACTTTTACTTGGGAGGTGTTAAAGGAGACTTCCATACCACCTTTTGGGTTGGTGGTGCGGCCACTTGCGTAGACGACACTTTCTTTGTGAGAGGTGCCAAATTTTTTAGAGGTGGTAGGCTTGTGGTGGGTAAAGGGAGTAGTGGAGGTAACTTGTTTTGGTTAGGGGTTGGAGTAGGGAGCACTCCTATTATGGTAGAAGGATGAGGGCCCAAAATGGAGGGCAATGGTGATGGTGGAGGAGGAGTTCACCGTCGTGGTTTAGCAGCCTTTTTTGGTTTGGTTTGAGGGCTACTATTGGGCGAGGCAAGGTTCAAGTCTACCTTCACTTGTGGGTGAGTGAGGTTGGATATGGCGTGAACACTAAGGGATTTAATCAATTTTGATTTGTTGGATGAGGGTTTAGGTTCTGATGTGGATGGTTGAGGTTTTGAAGGTTTAGAAGTAGAAGTTTGATCTTTATTGGAAACTTTTAGAGATTTTGTCATGGGAGGGTTAATAGCATGAGATGAGACGGGGCGCACAAGGTGAGGGGCTTTGAGTTGCTCCCATAATGTCGCATGTTCCAATTTCCTTGAATGGAGAAGTCCTAGTTTCTCTACCAATTGAGAGAATGGTTGGGAAGATGTCGGATGAGGCTTTGGTCCTTCAAAAGATGTGGATGGTTGTGAGACTGGAAACGTGTTAGGTGTAGCAATCTCAGACCCAAGGTGTGAGGGAGTCATTACTGGATCATCTTTGGTCGAAGAAGATAGAGAGATAGGTTCTTCTCTTGGTGGAGAAGGAATCAGAGAATGTGGCTCCTCAAGAGGATAGAGGGTAGGGATGATTGTGCCTTCTACTTGTGGTTGAGGAGTAGGAAGGGTAGGGTCCTCCATTGGTAGCAGGAAGGATGAAGGTGGGGCTAGCGGTGCTGGTATGGTCAAAGCATCCTCTAATATAAAGGAAGTCGATGGAGAACTAACAGGAGAAGAAGGTTCATCTACGTATGATGGATTGATGGGTTGACTAACCTCTTGAGACTGTGAGAGAGGTTGGTCAGGCATGAGAGGCAAGACCGTGTTGATTGTGTGTATATTATGTTCTTGGGAGTCATCAGCCATGGTCTGCACATTATTTTGGCTAGGGGGATGGTTAGGAAAAGGCTGTTTAAAGATGTCTATGCTTTGATTGGGTGGCACATTTGGGTTATCCAAGACAAGGTCACCTTTATCTAGCATGTCTTGAATGATTTTCTTGAGAGTCTTACAATTGTCTGTGTCATGGCCTTTGACACGATGGTAATTACAGAAGTCGTTCTCCCTATACCACATAGGGATGGCATGCGAGGGATCAAATTAAGGGGGTGGTCAAATTTGGGGGAGATTGAGGACTCCCTATTTGACAAGTTTATCTAACACAGATGTGTATGATTCTCCTATTGGAGTATACTGACGCTGCACATATCTTTGTTGGAATTGTCGTGTGATACTTCAGGATGTGAAAGGTTCAGGTTGGTTGGTTGTTGTTGAAGATGATGGTCTGATGACTATAGCATTTGCTGATGCCTTATATTTGGAATTAGAAGAAGAAGGTTTGGAGGAAGGGTCATTTGACTTGGTGTTGGGGTTTTTACTTCGCAATTTGACTTTATTTTCCTCAATGGCACATAGTTCAAGCTTCGTAGCCATCGTGAAAGCTTCATCAAAGGTGCGGAATGTTTGGACCCATAGAGTAGATGAAATATGTTTGGCACACACTTGTGAAAAGAGCTCGATGAGCTCAGGTTGAGGTAAAGAAAATGAGATTTGGTTGATTAAGCCTCTCCAACGGGCAATAAAATTGGCTATGGATTTCATCGTCAAACTATTTGATAGAGTATAGGTCCGTGATTGAGACCTTTTTGGTGATATTGATCAAAAAGTGGTCAAGGAAAAGTTGATCCAGTTGGGTGAATGTGAAAAGGGAGTGACTAGTAATAGAGCTATACCAATCGAGGGTAGCACCAGAAAGTGATATGGGGAACGTGCGTAGCAATAACGCATCATCATGTGTTATGAGATAACAAGCATGTCTGAATGCTTGTAGATGTTGCTATGGTTCTTCCTTACTTTGGAAGCGAGTAAAATTGGGAAGTTCCCATTGACTAGGATATGGCCGGATTGGGACTGAGGGATTAATGGGTTCATTACAAATTTGGTCATATGAAAGGACATTTTTTGAACCCAAAATTGAGGTCTCAAGATTAGACATTTTGCCCATCAACATTTTGATTAGATCAGTTGAAAGATTTGCAAGTGGGGCACCCCCTAGGTTGTAAGGTGCTTGGAAGGTATTAGGAAGGGTGTATGACGTAGTTGGTTGTACTTGTATAGGCACAACATATTGATGACTAGTCATAGGGACAGAAGTGGAAGCCAAGGGTGGTTGTGTCATGAAGGTAGAAAGCACAACTAGGCTTGATGTTGCTAGAGGTGGTTGGATGGTGGCAACATTATCCAAAGGATGAGTAGCCACCCTGGTGTTGATGGGTGCAAGAGTAGGCGGGATGGAGACAACTAGGTTTTGATATGGTGTAGAACTTTGTTGAATAGTTTATGGTTGATGGGGGGCTGAAACCCCAATGGAAGCAGGTCCAGAAATAGAAGGAGAAGCCACACTTAGAAGATTAGTCATGCTCTAGTTATTAGTTGAGGTGATGGCCTGGGTGTCTATGGGTTGAATTATAGACGCTATTGATATGACTGCCTTCTCAACTAAGGAGGTTGGCATCCCATAAATTGGGTTGCCTAAAGAGTCTCACATTTGACTTTTCATGAGATAGTGTTGAAGGGCCTTGACATTGAGGTCAAGAAACCTCTCAAAGTCTTGGTCCCATTCAGGAACAATAGGGGGTTGAGTCAGGGTTGGTTGGGTAGGAGTTCATTCAGTCTCTGAATGATACTGCATTAGAGGACTTGTTATGGAAGGCAAAGGTGGGAGTGGTTGTTGCCTTGCATGGTCAACAAGAGTTTTGGCTTGACTATGTGTCAAAACCATTCAAGGAAAAAAGGGGCATGTTCCAGAAACTATGTTTTTTTATCAGTTTCAGAAACTAGAATGTGTTTTTGACAGCAGAAAGGTCAGGTTTTTAGCTTGTTGTTTTGAGAAGAAAAGAATTTTGACAGTGACCGACGTCGGTATAAAAACTGATGTCGGTGAATAAATTTGCCGATGTCAGTCAGATAACTGATGTTGGTGAAGAAAGTTGCTGACATCGGTCAGATAACCGATGTCGGTGATGAAAGTTGCCGATGTCAGCAGAAAAATTGATGTCGGTTACTATGAATTTCCAAAAACTTCAAAAAACTAAAAGTTTTTGGAAGAAAGAAGAAAGCCTGAGTTGTTCTTGGAGCTCAAAATGTGACCTCACCAGCACAAAAAACTAGATAGAGATAGAAAAATAGATGAAGACAAGTAAACCCCTAAATGTTAATTCCTAAGAATAAGTTTTAGAGTCTTGTTAGCTTATGCCTTAGAAGAGTGTGTTTGGGAAGTTGGCTTTTAGAATGGGTCCTAGAAGAAGCAGTATAAAGTTGGTTCTAGGTTAGTTTTGGTGCTCAAAATCTATATTAGGTTCCGTACATGGCCTGGTGCTAAGGAGCAAGATCCCCTCACTTCATGAGCCCAGAGATAAGCTGGGTTGCTTAGACAGTATATACTTCCCCTAGAGTTTATACTCTGCCAGAGAATAAAGTGGGCTCTCCCCTTGGTAGTGATGTCCAAGTGGGATTACCAGGAAGGGTAAGGTATTCACTAGGTGATGAAATCCTAGTCAGACCTTGTCTCAGGTATGTTTAGATGTTTGATTTGTGATAGTGGTCTGGTTGTGTAACATAAGTGTGCTACAATTTATTCATAATATGGTTTTAAGTTACTAGGTGTGAGAGCTAATTATGCATTCAGGCAGAAATGAAATACAATAGATTTTAAGCCCAAATTGAAATGTGTGTTCGGATGCAAACAAGTTGAGAAAAGGTTAAGAGCATGAACTTCACTACTCTAAGATGCAAGAGGAAAGGTGACTAGAAGAAAAAGAAAGAGATTCTTTTTAACTTTTCTTATGGTGTCTTTTCGAAAGAGAAAGAAAGAAGAAGGATACAAGGAGAGAAAATACCCTAATGCACCTATATGAAAGTTTGTTTTTAGAAGAAAAAGAATGATGAATCCAAGGAAAATTCCAGGGGTCCCACCGGGCATGCCAGAATGTTTCTAACTATTTTCGCTTTTCCACATTCAAAAGATGAAATAAACTAAGATAATGGTCAGGGGTTAGAGTATACCCGGATGAAGTTTGCGCACCGTATCCAGACAATTGAAGGAGCTCCTCTTTGGCTGTGGAGGATGACACCTGTTAGATAAGAAGAAAACTAAAACAAAGAAGGTGTTAGATAGGTATATGGTGGACTGCCAAGCAAAGCTTGATCCCAAAAGTACAAAGACTTCCTTATGGGATGACAGTCCACTAGTTGATAAAAAAATTCTGCTAGAAAGAGAAATAATGGAAGGCTAAACAAAAGAAATAAAGATAATGCATACCTGTATTTTACTATCTACCTCTCACAGTCACCAACGCCGATTAGTCTGCCATCATCAGTTGGTTAAGGTTGCCGACGTCGGTTAGTCTGTCAATGTCAGTAGGGGAAATGGTCAATGTCAGTTAGGGAAATGGCCTTGGATGGGTTCTAGACAAGTTTTAGCTCTTTCTGTGATCAACAGAATGTTCTGGGATGTTCGTGGGAGTCTAATGGTTTGTACAGGGTTTGTAGGGCAGAGAGTATGGTATAAAAATGGGATCAGATAAAGGACAGGGGTGAAAGGGAGATAAAGATGAGGGAAGGATTTTTAGCCTTTCTAGGAAGGACAGGTTGGGTTGTGTCAATAGTGCTTAGAAATGGACAATGCACTAATTACTAATGTATCCTAAGAGTACTAAAATAAAAACCAATAGAAATACTTAGCTCTTGTAGAGAACCAGAAGTGCAGGAGGTTTGTTTCCGTTATGGCAAATGTGAGAGACTTTGTGCAACCTTCAATTTGGTGTGGAGTGACTGATGCAGAGTTTTTGAAATTGGAGAGTGTTGTTGGGATGCTGATGCCTGCAAGGAGTCGAGGAGCAAGAGAACTTGGAACCTGGAGCAAGATAATTAGCATTTAGGTTTGTGATTAGTTTTCCGTTTGGCCTGTGAGTTGGTTTTAAGCAATTGACATCAGTGATTCCACCGGCGTCGGTCGACGGTTGACCGACATCGGTGGCTAGAGGATGGGTAAAAAGGCTATTTTTATCCTTTTGCCTGTTCCTCTGTCTATCAGGTTTAGTGGTCATCATAAAATGGTCAAAGGCAGGTTTAATAGGTGTGAGAGGTTAGTGGGAGGGTTGAAATAGGTCATAAATTGGTCATAGGGTGATGGGAGGCATCCAAGGGGAGGTATCCAAGGTGGGTTGTGTCCAAGGGTGAGGTGTCATGGATGAGGTGTCAAGGGGGGTGTTATTAATTCAAAATAAATAATTATTTTAAATTAATAAGTGTGTGGGTTAAGAATGTGTTAGAAGTGGACCAAGGGGACCAAGGGGGAGTCGACCAAGGAGTAGACACAATTTTGTTGTCTACATAGCCAACCAAGTCAATCTCTATGCCAAATCTGTAATGAATCTCGTATCTATGTGAACCTTGTATGTAATGCAAGATCCTCTTCGCTACTTTCCAATGCAACTCATGAGGTCCCTACATAAATTTGGAGACAAGTCCCACTGTATATGATATGTCAGGCCTGGTTTGAGTTAAGTAGATGAGACTACTAAAAAGTTATTGATATCGAGTGGCATCAACCAATGGTGAAGAATAGTCAACCTCAAGCTTGACTCCTGATAGAAAGGGAGTCAGAGATGGCTTGCAATCAGCCATGTGAAACCAAGCCAATAAGTCAAGAGCATACTTAGGTTGTGTAAGAGAAATCCTTGAATCTGACTGTGAGATCTCGATGCCAAGGAAGTAGTGCAACAAACCCAAGTCTATCATGTCAAATCTATCCTAGAGAGATGCCTTCACTGTTGTAATAGCCGATGAAAAACTCCTAGTGATCAAAAGGTCATCAACATATAGAACCAAAATTAGGAGCGAATCATCCTACTGCAAGAAGTAGACATTGGGGTCAAAATGGCACCTAGTGAAACCCGATATGAGAAGGAAGGAATCCATCTTAGCATACCAAGCCTGAGGGGTCTATTTGAGGCCATAGATAGATTTCCTAAGTTTGCATACTAATAAAGAATCCTAAAAAGATCTTGGTGGCTGCTCCATGTAGATCTCCTCCTCTAGATCTACATGAAGAAAGGCACTCTTCACATCCATCTAGTGCACATCCCAACCATGTGCTACAGTAATAGCCAAGGTGAGTTAGATAGAAGTCATCTTTACAATGGGTGCAAAGGTCTTTGAGTAGTCAATGCCTACCACCTATGAGAAACCCTTGGCAACCAATCATACCTTATACTTATCAACCAACCCATCTACTGCAAACTTGGTCTGATATATCCACCTACATCAAACCATCTTCCTTCCCTTAGGAAGTGAAGTCAAGTCCCAAGTGTGATTTTTGATTAAGGAAGAATATTCTTCTTCCATAGCACTATCCCACTCAAGTACTCCCAATGCCTATCAAAAATTCTATGGATCTAAAACTAAGGCAAAGAAGGCATGTGGATCTCTCTGAAAATCCCCCCTAGTACGTCTGTCATCTACAGGATCTCCTGCCCAAGTGCCAGCACTCTCAAGTGTCTGTCTGACCCAAAGTGGCCCAAAAGTTGGTGAGTCAAGTGCTAACTCCTCATCCTCTGACTTAATAGAGGTGGATGACCCTACATCACTATCCTCACTGTCTGAACTCGAAGAAGAAGAAGATGTCTCTGGCTTGAGAACCTGTTATGGCTGATCTAAATCTGATGAGGAATCATCATGAAGTAGATCCAATGAGGGACAAGTGTCAAGTGTTGAGTCTCTAGGACTCTCCTAAAAATGGACACTTCTCTCAATGAACAACTCATGAGTGATTGGATTTAGAAGGTGATACCCCTTAATACCATCTAGATATCCTACAAAGATGCAAATCTTGGACTGAAATTTTATAACTTTGCATTTCTTCTTCAGAATGCAGGCCATGGCTGGGGATCCAAAAACCCTAAGGTGCTCAACATCAGGTTTCCTTTTATGCCAAGCTTCAAAGGGTGTTATCCATTTCAAAGCTTTGTGAGGAACCTTATTTTGAATGTAGTAAGCACAATTGATGGCTTCGGCCCAGTACTATGGTGCTAAGGATTTGGAGTGAATCATACAGCTACCCATCTCTTTCAAGAACCTATTTTTGCATTCTACAACCCCATTCTGTGAAGGACTGTAAGTGACTGTGTGCTGCAAATCAATCCCCTCTATGGTGCAAAACTGCTCAAACCTGTTGCTGACATACTCCCCTCTATTATCAATTCGAAGAACCTTGATAGATTTCTCACTATATTTCTCAACAAGAGCCTTAAAGTCTAGAAATTTTTCAAACACTTCAGACTTTTTTTTGAGAAAATATATCCAAGTGTACCTAGAGAAATCATCAATGAAAGTGAGGATGTACTTGGCCCTTGTGAAAGATGGTTTGGGAAAGGGTCCCGATACATCATTGTGGACTAACTCCAAAGGTTGTGAAGCCCTCTAAGCTTTGCCTTTGTCAAATTTTGGTTCGGGATGCTTCCCAAGGGAGCACCCCTTGCAAAGTCCTTTTGAGAATTGCACACGAGGCAAGCCAATGACCATGTCATTTTTTCAAAGTTGTTCAAGGTAGCGGTAGTTAAGGTGGCCAAACCACTCATGCCATAGTTTTCTAACTCCATCTAAATGAGTCAGCAATGTTGTTGGAGAAAAATTAGGTGCAAAATGTGAGGTGTATAACCTAGCTTGGTGATTTACCCTACCCACTGCCACTGTAGTATCATTATGCAACTCCTTGATAGCCACTGAATCTGGTGAAAACTCAACTCTCATGCCCTGACCAATGTGAGTGATTTGGTACACTGATAGGAGATTGGTTGAAAGAGAAGGAACACTTAGAACATTATTGAATTTTCCTCCTTCCATTTCAACTGACCCTCTTCTTGCAACGAAAATTGATGTGTCATCACCCAAACTAATTAAAGTCATGCTACAAGGCTCTAAAGATGAAAACTCAACTAGGGAAGAGCCCATGTGGTGAAAATCACCTGAGTCAATGACCCATGAAGATGTAGAAGTTGTTATAGCTATAAGGGCCTTACCCTTTTCTTTCTCCTTACCCTTGCCTTTTGCCTTAGTAGAATCTTGGGTAGATGAATTCTGCTTGATGGACTCAAAAACACCTATGTTGTGCTTCTATAGAAGATGAGTTAGGTGATATATTTGTTTCTTCATGCATTTGTGTTTATCATGCCCTATATTTTTACAATAGGCACACTTAACCTTCTCCTTCTTAGGTTTAGCATTGGAGGAGGAAGACTCAGTGTTGTTTTTGGCGGGATTGTTGTTTTCTTTCTTCTTCTCTTGATCCTTGTTCTTTTTCTTCTTCTCCTTTGTTGAAGTCATATCCTTACCATTTCCAGCTATCAAATCTTGGGATTGAGTAGACTTCATTGTGCCCATTTTAATTAGCTTATCTTGCTCCCTAGTCAAGTTGGCAATGAATGAATCCAAAGAAGACATTTTCCATGTAGTGCCAAGGGCACCTTTTGTGGCATGGAAAGTGGAGACAAAGACTGAATAGCTTGGACCTAACTTTGTGAGAATAGAAAGAATGAGTTGATCATCTTTCTTCTCTATCCCGCATTCTTTCAATTGTAATCTAAGGGCCTTAAACTTAGTGAAGAAGTCTTGTAGGGTGTCAAAGTTGCTAAGACTTAGACTTATGAGTTCATTTTCGAGCTCATGACCTCTCATCTCATCAAGCTTCCCAAATAAGAGTTCTAAGGTGTCTCATATGTCTTTGGGAGTCTTATAGGTTTCTAAATGGAAGAGAAGTTCTAGAGACACGGACAAGTTCAGTAATCCATAGGCTTCATCACTATGGTTGTACCACTTGACCTTTTCAGCATCAGTGTTGGGTTCTACTTCAATACCCATGGTGATCATATACAACCCTTTGCTTCTAAGAATGATTGATATTTTAACCTTCTATTCATGATAATTAAATGGTGTTAGGGGTTTAAGTTGAAAATAATCAATTTAAAGCTAAATTTAGGTGAAGTTGTGTTGATTGCAAGTTATGAAATTATGAAGAAAGGAGAATGAAAGCAAAAATTGCAAATGCTAAAAAGCAATCACACCCCCCTAAAATGTTGAGCCCCCCAAACATGCAAGAGCATGTTCAAAAGATGTTGGGATTAGCTGAGAATGTGTCTTAGAGAAATCAATGCAAGACTGTAAGCAAATATGATGTCAGACTCAGCCGAAAATGCATCCCGAGAGACCTAAATTTTTGGCACTTTATAAACTAGTACATTTTAAACAAATAACAAACCTACACTATGGAGAATTGAATTACAAACACTTTTTCAAAAATTGGTACCCAAATCTGAGCTACCATTTACAAGATATTAAAGATTTAATTTTCTCATAAACTAGTGTTTTTGCAAAAAAAACACTAAAACATTAAAAAAATGCCTATTTTGAGAGAGAAAGTGGCCTTCCAACCACTCATTGGACTCAGCACAGAGCGAGGAATCCAAAGGAGGTTTGTGTGAGGGGTAATTGGCCTCTTGCCAACCTGGGCCTCACCCTTCGTCTTTGATAGGCGAAGATACACATTTAAATCTAAACCCCCAAATTATCAAATTGTCTAAAATACTTAATATTCAGTCAAATTGACTAATTTTTTTAACAAGTCAATTTTAACTAAAAATAATAAAGTAAGAGACAGAATGAAATGGAAGGCCACGTATATAATGGCCCACATGGGACACCAAGCAAGGAAGGGGCGCCATTTTCAAAAAACTAGTTCTGATTTTGCTGGGCAGAAAAAACATATTGAAATTGTAGACCTCATTGCACAGCAGCAAGTGGCAATCACAAAAGAGAAGAGACAAGTTTCAATTTCAATGCATAGTAGGGAAGAGACAGAGTTTTAATTTTAATGCACATCAGGTCTGGCAGAATTTTCTCACCAGAATAAGGAGTGCACTTCTAATTTCTTGTTTGCAGTCACCGTTTGAAGGAGAGATGGTGCAGACAAAGCAAAGTACAAGTCAGCCCCTACAGCCAGTGGTGTGAAGAAGCCTCATCGATTCAGGCCTAGCACCATTGCTTTGCGTGAGATCTGAAAATACCAGAAGAGCACCGAGTTGTTGATCCAAAAGCTGCCCTTCTAGCATCCAAGAAACAGAACCAGATTTACAGAGATTTTTTTTCTTGCAGAATGACCCAAAAAAAAAGAAATTCCAATACCTTTTTGAAGCCACTACAAATCTATACAAGATGTCTTGGAAAATTTTAACTCATATATCTAAAGGGAGATCTGAATGAAACTCAACAGAAGTAATTTTTTTTAACAGATTTCTGTATGGATTTGCATGAGTTTTCAAGAAACTCTACCAAAACTCTCAAATGCAACTGAGTTAAACAAAAAAACTACTAAAAAAGCAAAGTAATAATTTTAGAATAAACTACTATCATAACCAGACACACGATTACCGGGGTGGCTCTAATACCATATCGGAGTTGTTTCCAGAATCTGGATAATGCGAATGCAATGGAGACGTGATCACACGAGATGAAGCTAGTGTACATCACATAGATGCTAAAGCAATTTGAAATTATACAAGAAGATAAATTACACAAGACAAATAGGAGAAAACTCAATATCTGATTAACATGAGATGGTCAAAGTGAAGAATACATATAGGAGAGCACATAACTCCTCCACAAAAGGTGGTCAAGGCACCCCAAGAATAGACTATAACTCCTCCATGAAAGGTGGTGACAAGGTGCTAAGATTAGAGAAGTAAATCCCATCAAGGGAGTTACTTATGACATTCCTATGACACTTATGACACATCTATGACACACATCTCCACATAACCGAGCCTATCCCACAATTATAGGAAAACTCCATGTATGCACAAATATAATTTCCCTAATTAAATAATAGGGAAAAATAAAAACCTACACTAATAGAGTCTTTGTTTTATATGGGATATGTTTTTATTTAAAACCTAAGTCCAAAATAAATATTTTAAACTTTATCCCCACTTTATCTTTTCCCCACATGGAATTCCTTTTTAATTAGTATGGGGGGTGAATTTGGTCTTTGTTTTACATGGGATTGTTTTTAAACTAAGTCAATAAACTTTATTCCCACTGTGGATATTTGCATGGGAATGTTTCAAACTAAATTCCTTTTAACATGCATGGAATATGATATGGCCTTTGTTTGGCGTTAAACTCCTTTTACTCCATGCTTTATCCACTTGCCTTTTTATGCTCCACATGTGGTCAGTGGTTTTGGATGGGGGTAATTTGGTGGATAAAGGTTTGTTTATATTTTACATCCACATGCATGTTAAACTCCTCTTTACCATGATTCACCCCACTCTTACCCTCCACATGGATATTATTTAAATGGTCTACAAGGAATTTATTCCACTTTGTTGGTTAACATATCCATATGGTTTTGGGGCACATTTGATGGAATGATATTCCATTTAATATGCATATTACAAGTCTTTATTTAGATCGGTTCATATATTGGCGAACAGGTGGAAGATTTAATAGGGCATTAGAATTATTTAGGTGAATCATTTTGATAAATTAAGCATGGCATTCAACCACCCATAAAATATGGGATTTTATTCAATTAATTTGCATACATCCTATTACAAGAGTTTAAGCACTTCAGGGAGAATGGAGGTTGTTAGCCAACATTGGTTATGAACAATCTTATTTCATTTTATATTACTAATGATTTTTATTATATAGAGATAGGGAACAACATGCAGAGATTATTATAGAAGCTATATATTTTTAGTATAGAGGTAGAATTTTGTAATAGCTTGATTGAGGCCATTTTTACCTATTACAGATAATTGTAAGCCTATAAAAATTATAGAGAAGTTATTTGCCCATTTTGGAGAATAAAATACTTGTAGATATTCAGATAAAGAGGGAGATGTTTGATGATCAGGTTTAGAGTCTTTAATATCTACATGACTGTTCTATTACAGGTGGCAAGGTTCATTTATCATTATTGTGAGTTGTATATTACTTGAAATTGATTTTTAATGGATTGGATTACTATTTATCAATCCTGGGGACTTAGCCAATTGGTGAACCCAATAAGCAATCTATGGTCTCTTTTTATTTGGGTTTTTAAATATTCTATTGGTAGATCAGTTTTAAATTATTTATTGATATCTAAGAATAAATTACTAAAAATTAATTAAGAGATTATGAACGGAGATAAAATATGAAGGAAATGTTTTTAAATGAACAACAAATTTAGATGAGTTTTCAAAATAATCATATTTAGAATTGTTCAAATAATTTACATTCAAATTTTTAAAGTCAATTCTTTTTTTATTAAAAAAATTTGGAAAATGACTTATTATTAAAAAATTCTTTTTTTAAATAAATAATATTTATTAGTATGAGGCTAATTACTATTCTTAGATCAGTATGAAAATAGGGAGTTGAATACATAATCATATTTTTGGATTTATTATACACTTAGGTTTGATTCTTAAATATTTAATCCATTTCCTATTTTATTTAATCAAGAATTTGAGAATTCCACATCTAATTCTATTTCATTTAAGGAATTGAGATTTTCAATATCTAATTTCATAATAATTATTTGATTTATCTAAGGGGTAAATCTAGTTTTTGAATCACTTGGGTGATAGGGTGATAATCCCATGTTATGAAAGTCTTGGGTAAAACATTTGAGAATCTAAAGAGTACACAAGGTAAGAATCATAAATAATTCTTTTGTTGAATGTACATTTAGAATTTGGTGGTGTATGAAGTCACTAATAATTTCTCCCTAATTGATAAATTTTTTATCACTCAAGATGGTATTCATTATCATAAACATACATGGGTGGAAACTCTTGGTGTATTCATTGCTCACCACCTGAATAAGGAGAGTAATCATGTCTAAAATATCTTCATGAAAATTTGATCTATATAAAAATTTTGGCAACTTTGAAAATCTTTGCCTCTTATTCTTCAACCATGAATTATTCATTTTAGTCAAATAATTAGTTTTATCTTTGTCCCAATATTTATGTCCTTTATCGATACTCATGATGATGATGTCTTTAAGAACTAGGATTATGATTATCATCCCCACTGATGCACCATCTACTTTGGCCATGTGTGCTCCAATAACAGATTTATTGGGTCATAGTGTCTTGCATAGGTGAATACTAAATCTACAAGCTGAGTAACCAAGGTACTTGGGTTTTCTGAGTTCAACGTATGGTGAAATTATTCCAAGTCCACATGTATAATTTGTGACATGGTAATCTTCAAGATTTCACTTTCCAACACCAGTAATGGCTGATATCCCATGTATTTATACTTCAACTCAACTGGTTTCAAGTATGAAAAGGTAGTTTGATAGGTAAGAATAAGGAGTCTGAGTCGATATAGGGGTAAGAAATGTTCAATTGGTTGGAATGAATAAGAAGCAATGATCATATGAAAATATCTTGATGTAGGTGAAATAATCTTCAAATTATATTTTGGTAAGAGGAGAAACTAAAGGTAAACTCTTATTAGATGCAATAAATTTTCTTGGGGAATGTGAAAAAAATTGGTAGGGCTTCACTAGAAGGGAGAGACTAGGGGTAGAATTATCACTCTTAGAGAAAGATCATAATGAGAAATGAATGCAAAATAGGCCTAAATTTTATATAAGGGTCTCTATATAGATTGGCACATAATGGCCATCCATTGGGGCACACACATGAGAAAGGGTTGATGGGTCATCCTTGGAGTCCATGCTAGTACACACACACAAATGAAAATAGACCCCATATCTCCACATTTACATGTCCATGGGGGTTATCTATCTGGCCACATTTGGAATGTGGGTATGGACATGAGAATTTCATGTATGTGCAAACATGTTTTTGCAAGGGTTATTTGGTTAGTTGTATCATTTCATGATGCATGAAAATAAGCCCATGGGCTCATGTTTTACATGGCAATGTAGATGGTGGTTTGGTCAGGCCTTCTCGATACGTGCAAGGTGTTGACTAAAAAATAGACTTAGAATTTTTTTTCCCTTTTCTGAAATCTTTTCAAAATTTTGTCTTCTCATTTAGTCTTTTGTGTGAAGATCAAAATGTTATCCTGACTCATATCTAAAATTAGTGTTGATAATTTAGGGGACAAAAATTGGTTCAGGTTGGGGATGTGAATTCACAAGAAGGAACAAAATAAACTTACAATACCTCAGGGTTTCATAGTTTAGTGCCTTATCTATTAGGAAATGTAGTCGAAAGGAAACAAAAAAAAATGGAAAAATAAAAAATGGAAACACAAAACTAAAGGGAAACACACAAATGAAGGGAAATGGTAGGGCACAATCTACCATTACTCTTTACACATCTTTAGATATTGCCTGCTATATGGTAGTGGGAGGTGAGTACCATCTATGTATGCTAGATAGTATGTGTTTTCACTATAGAAATATCTAATTTTGAATGGTCCATTCCATAGGAAGTCAAATTTTCCATGACTTCCTCTTGGTTCTCTCCTCTTGTCGTAGATCAAGATTATGTCACCAATTTGGAAATCATGTTATTGGGCCTTCTAATCAAAAAATTATTTGACCTTTTCCTAATGAACTATAATTTATCAATTATTATGACTCACTCTTCTTCTATCTTTGCTAGGTACATGATGTTAGAGTATTTGCTTATGCTTGTTAGGTTCTAGATAGTTTCTTGTCTTTTCCTAGTTTTGTCCTTTGTGTGGATTTATCCCACATAAGTTAGTTAGGATTATTTTTTGTTTTTCATTGCCTACTTATGCAAGTTCTCTCCATTATACTTGCATGTCTTATTCTGAATATCATATGATTTTCCTTACTTTGCATTTCATCCTTGCAACCTATTATGATGCTTTTCTTGTGAATGCTTCAAATTCATGGGTTTATTGAATGGTCCTATTTCTCATTCCTTATATGGTACCATGACCTTGAAGGATTATGACCATCCATTTATTTGTTGCAAGTTTTTTCAGATAATTTTATTTTATAGTAGTTACATTTTCCATATAATATTGTGCCATTATAGAGGTGCCATTGGAATTTATTTTACAACCTATTGCATTAGAGGATCATCCTAAGACATTTATTTGTAGAGATATGAAGATTTTATCTAGTGTGCCATTATCTTTAGCATCATTTTCTATCCTATTTTTTATGGTGCATTGGAAGTGGCGTTATATCCAACTGGGCAACATCCTTTTTTGTTTACATAGAGATTCCCAACTACATTGGAATTTTGAGATTAGTATTGGAATTTACAGGTTAGTATTGGAAGTTTTTTTGTTTGCACATAAGAATTAGAGGTGGCATTAGAATCCCCAGGTCTATCTGGAGATATCTCTGATCCTCATACATTTTTGGTCTTTTTTTAGGAGTTCATCATTTTTAGAGATATCTAAGACCTGTTATCTATTCTTTTGTCTTGATACCTACTATGTATTCCTTTGGCCTACATGGACTGTGTATTTTTTCTTTCTGGTTTGTGACTTATTTTGGAGCATCTATCAGGCATTGGAAGCCTACATAGAAGGATAAGAACTTTGGCACCTTTTTTGCCTACATGGAGGATAACTAAGTGGTAGTTGCATTGGAAGTAGAATATTTACAAGGCCTACATTATATTTTTAAGGCCTTCATTCCATCCACAAAACCTACATTCCATTTGAATAGGTCTACATGAAGTTACATTAGAGGTATGTGGAGGTGCTTAGAGGTGCATGGAAGTGTGTGGAGAAGTTTGTACTCAGCTTTGGAATCACTAAACTCCCTTCCTAGACCTATTTTATCACTTTCAATTGTAATCCACTCTCTTTTCCTCTTAATCATAGTTGTTTATTCATTATTTGTTTTAATAACTATATTTTTTTCTTTAAAAGGAAGCATCTTTCACTTGCAAGTGCATAAGGGTCACTAGTAGATTATTTTTCCACTTTGGTGGGCTTGAGGATGTCTAAGATGAAATTATGGTTTTGATGAGTGGTTGGAAGGCTAGGTTCATTACCGATTTGGTCATAGAAATTAGTTTGTAGTGTAATTATTATTAATTTTGATCCATTTACAGGAATGTGTAATCCTATATCTTTTAAACCGTAACTCAAAATTGAGTTTAGTTTTTTTAAAAGTGTATAGTTTTAAATAATCTATCCATTGGTGTCATCTATTTTTAAAAATGCACTACTTTTATAAAGTGTCAAATTGGGGGGAAAGGGGGGCTCAATACAAATCTTTTAGGGGGTTGTCTTGATGCCAATTTGTACATCCTTTTGCATTCTTTATGCTCTTTAGCGATTTGATATCATAGATTATTCTTCTATTTTAGATTAATGTGAGCCTTTGACTATACATAATTACCATACATGAAGACCTATAATGAAAACAATCATTAAATATAAAGTATTATGGTCCCTACTTGTTACATCTAGATTCCTCGCTAAGCTAACAATTTGACTATTTATAGATGGTTATAGTAGATACAAATGATATTGGTTATGTTTTATGATTAAGATTTATATTATGTTATTTTGGAATAATATAATATTAATTAATTAGATAATAATTCATGATTGCTTAATATGAACTAGTTTATGTATGTGTTTATATTTTCAAACATATTAATGAATTATTATAATTATATATTATTGATTATGATTATCATGTGATATGATATAACTACATGTGTGTTGTGAGGTGGGTGTAGGATAATTTTTCCCTTGATCACACTAGAGGGAGAGCATCATCGGAGAGGATGATGTAGATAGAGACATTAGTAGTCGACAGAACGTTAGTAAAACCCTGCACACACCACAATAATTAATCATGGTAAAAATGAATTTAAAAATAATTATTTTCATGTTTTTTTAAATTTTTAATGTCTATGTTTGCTTGAGTAGTTAAATTATATGAATAAAATCCCTTATGTGTTTAGCCTAGTGTGTCATTATTACGCTTAGAGGCAAATTTAATTAAGGTAAAATTTAAATACAAGTTATTATTTATTATTTTACCTTTAAATTGATAAAGCATGATTAAATGCTAAATAGGATAAATATGAAATTGGAATTTCATATTAAAATATAAAAGGGAATTATTTTTTTAATAAAAAAGAGAAAAATATATTAAAATCTAAAAAAAACAAGAAAAGAGTTAAAAGATCCTAAAATTAACAAACAAAAAAAGATAAAACGAAAAAAATGAGAGAACAATTTAGCATCTATTGTTCTATTTAAGAGATGGAATGAATGGGAGTTAGCATAGTTTAAGCATTGGAAAGGAAGAAAGAAAGGATGCGGCATGAAGGAGAAGAGGCATAGAGAATCAATCGACAAATCTTGATAGTATGTGGTGTACTTAAAATTCATTGTTTGTTGATGTGAGTGGAATAATGATATTAGATAATGGATAATAACATAGAATCATTGTTAAATGGGTTGT
>JARHVA010000062.1:7957500-8030000 GCA_037957365.1 Torreya grandis
ATATATATATATATATATATAATGGGAATTATAGTTTTGATAGATCATATTGGCATCTCAACTATTTGTTCTTTTACCAAGAATTTAAATCAAGAGATAAATTATATACCTAAGCTTTTATTAAATCTACCATAGTAGGGCATCAAACTTCTCAATTTGGTCTTTTCACTATCAGCAGATTTCCTATTTTCTTGAGGTGTCGACCAATATGATAATGAATGTTTGGGTAAATTTATCTTAGAAATATCTCTAACTAGCATCATACGGATCTATGTAATCCTTAAGTAATATAAATTATTTTAAGGTGTCAAAGTTTCCTTTGTTGGTAGCTAAAAACTAGATAAATTGCTTTGTATGTTAAATCTAATATGAAATAGGGGTCGAATGGATAAATGAGGCTTATCCAAGTGAATTGGGGTTTATCAATTTCTTTTAACAAATCCTTGTATGGTTGTTGAGTGAGACAACTGGTGTATTTATTGTGAGAAGATATCTATCTCATTTTTATTCTTCTTGAATACCTACTACTTTGATATGATAGTTGTTAAATTAAGGATTTTGTAAATTAAAGGAGAGATAGTTAGGCATCCTTTTAATAAAATTATACCTATTTTATTATGTGGCATAGTGTCTTAATTATTTTATTGAAATTTTTTAATATTTTCCTATATCCTTCACATAGCAAAATGTCGTACGATTCTGTTTAAACAATAAACAATAAAAATGGTCATGGAGCATCTTAAATTAGTCTTACCAGCAATATAGCATGGCACCAAACTTTGCTAAACTTAGTTACATTGATAATTTTTCTAGTCGTAGGGTATTTTGTACTATTTTTTCATCCTTATGATAGTAATGGAACTAAATGGCGTAGAATGAGGAAGATTTAGGGATAAGGCTTAAATTTTTAAAATGTTTTCCCAAGTATATTCTTATGGATTATATTGCCAGCCTGAATCTAGAAATCATTATATTTTCCTTGTCTGCTCCATGGATTGAGAATATAAAAGTAAAATAGATTATAATATTATTATAATGTTAAATGGTTATAAAATTATTTAACTGAGAAGTTTAGACTTTGAAATATAGATGAGAAAATAATAGGTTGATATATCTCCTCTTTGGGCATCAATGAATTAATTGTTAGAGAAGATTTTTAATTGATCACCTTGTAACAAAACTTGATAGGTTTCCTAACTTATTTTAATATAACGGTTTAAATCATATTTATTCTAAAATTTCTAGTCATAAAACCAACTATAACTACAATTATATATATATATATATATATATATATATATATATATATATATATATATATATATTTCTCGATAATCACAAAATTGGTATGGATAAACTCTAGTATAAGAGAAGCACTATAGAAGTAGATTCTTAGTTAAATTTATATAGATAATTGTATCAAAGTGTAAATGAATTCGAATAGGTTTACTTATTTGTCTTGTGGGATAAACCTAGAGGAACTCTTAGAATCTTTAAAAATATGGTAACATATACAAATTATATAATTAATTTATGACTATTTACACAAGTGAAATCATGGGGATATAATTATTTAAATCAATATTCTCAGAAGAAATATTAATTAAAAAAATGAAAGAATTTGAATAAATAGTTTAGTAAACGGTTGCTTATAAAATCCCAAAAATAAATCAAACAGATAAACTAGACCTTTTGTATTTTTGGGATATACAAAGGTTCTAATGTTTTAGTTATTATTTGAAATGAAGGTTTTCATAGAATTTTAATTATTAGTTGAATTATTAGTTATGGTTAAAACACTGGTCCATGGTAATATGGGTTACCATAGGGTGTATAAAACTAAAAATCAATTATGAAATTATACAGTTAACATTGTATGTTTACCTGGGTGGTATATTGATAAAACATTATTTTTATTATGGGATAGAATATAATGAAAGATTCATGCATATATTAGATAGAATTAATATACGTTTTTATCATTCCTATATATAGCATGTTGTGTGTTACATTTTCTAGTAGGATGTATGTCATTGAATCTTATGGTTGAATTGTGTTTGACCAATCTACATTGTTAATGTAGAGTAAGGAGTGAGATGGACTTCACTGGCTTACTAGCATTACAATGTTAGATGAAGGCAATCTGATCAAGTGGTGTGCATGAAATTAATAGATTTATAGATCATTTTATATTACTATTTGTAAATCTTTGGTCAAAGTATGTTTAGTGAGACATTATCATTCATGAGTATGATTTACATGTATGTGTAATAACTTACAATAGATTGAGTTTTTCTATGATACACTACATTTTTATTTAGTTAGAAATCATATAGCACATCGGTACTAGCTAGTCTCTTTAGATTCTCACATCTTCACTATCTACCCATCCATGAAGGGAGGGCCATTTTTTTATGGGATAGTATGGTGGATTTTTGGTCTATGGTTGGTGTGAAAAAACACCTGAATGATGTTATTCCTCCTCATAGTAGTACTACTTATTGAGATAACACTTGAGATTACCATAGATACTTGAAGTTCAGGAACTATGCTCTAAGGTAGCCAAGTATTTTATTTATACATTGTAAAATATTGTAATTGTTATTGAAGAGTTATAATTATACATTGATTCACATTGATAGTGTTATTGTGTATTTGGATAATTTGAATTTAAAATGTTATAATTACTTTCTCTATTGAGTTTTCATACTCTCATGTTGATTTGAGATCCATAATTTATGTTGTATATGAATTATTTATCATGATTACATGTGAATACTTTTATTATTTCTATTAGACTCTCATGAAGTAGTCTACTTTTTCATGTGTTTATCTTTTTACAAAATTATGTATTTATAGTTAGATCCTAGTGGGGATGTTACACTACTGAATCAAATTCAACCACATTTCACTAGAGAATATGAAAAAGCTAATCACCAATGTAATTTTGAAGAGTGTATGGGTTTGATTGGGGGTTATGTGAGTGGAACTCTTTTGTTTATTTTGGATGGATGTGATTATCCATTCAAAATGTGGGCTAAATTAAAGGGTTTATTTGGGAATGTAGATCACATGAGAGCAATGCAACTTGAATTCAACATTACTTCTCTCAATAGTGATGATTTTCCCTATATTGTAGACTATTTCACTAAGTTTAAAAACTTGTTGACACAATTAAATGGAAGTGGATGAGATATGAAAGATAAAGAGTGTGTGTACCTAATTCTATCCAAGTTGAAAGGTCCATTCCAAATCTTTTATTCTACCTTTTTCTCTAGCATATATGCCTTAGGTGTTGCATTTCAAATGCCTAATTTTGAGTTGTTTTATGAAAGATTTATTAGGGAGGAGTTCAAATTATATCACCTTGAGTCTTCCACCTCTAAAAAAACATTAGTATCATCTAATCCTAAGAGAAAGGGAAAATAAAAAATTAAATCCAAGAACACTCCTCCTATAAGTACATGTTTGGTTTATCACACATATTTTGAGAGTAAAATTTTGAATGAGAGATTCAGACATATTAATTATAGATACTTGAAGGAGTTGATCACTCATAGTATGGTTGATGGTCCTCCTAAAATGTAATGTCTTGATCGAGTTTTCCCTAGTTTTACATTAGGGAAACAACACCAAGATCCATTTCCTAAGGGTATGTCTAAGATATATTATTCACCACTTGAGCTTGTGTATAGTGATTTGATGGTCTTTCATACTCCTTATTTTAATAGAGCTAAGTATGCACTTAATTTTATTGATAATTTCTTGAGGCATACTTGGGTTTAACTTTTCATTTACAAGAGTGATGTTTTTTCACACTTTAAGTTCTTTAAGGCTTTAGTCAAGAAACATTCTTCTAGTTACAACAATAAATTTCCTACTGATAATGGGGGAAGTACTTTAATAGAGAGTTATCTAATTTTTTTGAATCTCATGGTATTTTTCACCAGCATTTTATTCCACATACTCCACAATAGAATGGCTTAGAATAATGAAATAAATAAACTTTGAAGGATATGGATAACTATGTGAATGCTTGAGAAGAAGAAGTTAATTTTACAAATTACATTCAGAATTTCACACCACATAGAGAACTTGAGAATTTACTTTAGAGGAGGCTTGGTCTGGAACCAAGCCTAATGTCTCATTTTTTAGAGTCTTTGGGAGCCATGCTAGGGAATTTTTACCAAATAATAAAATGGAAGCATTGGATAAGAAGAGTAAACCCTTGATCTTTGTATGGTATTTCAAGGACATGAGAGCTTATCACCTTTTAAATCATAATACTTATAATGTTAATTTTTGAACACATATATAATTTGATGAATATTTAACTTCTCATGACTCTTCATGTTCTTCCATGTCTTCTTATTCTTTTGTTGATTCTTCACTTCCTCTTGAGGATTAATTCTTTGAGGATCTCATTCAGGAGGCCCTTGAGGAGGTTATGAATGTTGAGGATCTTATTCCCACTAATTTTGTCACTATGCCATTATGGGCAGGTACTATATTTTTTGACATATCACCTTTTATATAAGATCTTACACCCACTAGACATCATCATGAACATTCTAAAAGTACTAGACTTTTGTATCAAGTATTCTCTAGGGATCCATAGTCTTTTTCATGGGATCATGGGATATAGGAGTGAGATGATGTGATGACAAATGAGTATTTTTCTTTGATGAAAATTCATAATTGGGATTTGGTCTCTCTTCCTAAGGGAATAAATTTTCTAAAATTCAAGTGGATATACAACACCAAGTATGTATTTGATGGTTACATTGACAAGTATAAGGTACGTCTTATTTTAAAGGGTTTTTTTGAAGTTTAGGGTATTGATTACTCTAAGACTTTTGCATCCATTATCAACATGGAATTCATGCACCTTGTACTTTGTCTTGATATATCACAGGGTTGGATAGTGTACCAAATAGACATTAAGAGTGCCTTATTACATGGAGATTTGTAGAAGGAAATCTATATGGAGTATCTTATTAGGTTTGTTCATGATTTTTCTCTTGTTTGTCGACTTAGGAGGTCTCTTTACGTCTCAAATAAGGCCCTCAATCTTGGTATGATAATATGGATTCTTTTCTTCTCTCTACTAGATTTGTTTATTGCAACTCTGATCCCATAGTATATATCTAGCATGTTGAGGAGGACATTATTATACTGGTCTTTTATGTTGATGATATGCTTCTCATAAGAATATCCTCTTCCTAGATTTAGGATATTTAACAAGATCTTTAAATGCAATTTAATATGATATATCTTGGTATTTTGCACTTCTTCCTTAGTTTATAGATTTATTAGTCAAATTTAGGGATTCATTCAAGTCAATAGAAGTACACCCTTGATCTTATTCAATGTTTTGTCATGGTTGATTACAAGCCAAGTCCCTCCTCTTTTTATTCTAGAGTTAATCTCACTTATACATACACTACTCCTCTTTTTGATCCTACATTGTATAGGTATATGATTGGGGGTCTTATGTATTTGACCCATACTCACCCTATCATTTTATTTACAATCAGGCTAGTATCTAGGTTTGCACATGCTCCTCACAATAGTCATTGGTAGGCTACCAAGAGGATTTTATGATAGCTACAAGGCACTACCCATTTTGGATTATACTACACTAGGGATTATACTCATTTGGTTGGGTACACTGATACATATTGGGTGGGTTCTCTTGATGATAGGTGTTCCACTTATAGATACATTTTTTGACTTGGTTCTTCTCTAATTGCTTGGGCATGTAAGAAGCAACAAGATATTTCATTGTCATCTACATAATCTAAGTACAAGGCAACAATTATAGAAATTCAGAAGGTTCTTTGGATTTATACATGATTAATAAAGTTTATCTTCATTCAGGATTCACCAACTATACTTTGGTGTGACAAGCAGAGTGAAATTTACATATCCTACAACCTAGTTGAGCAGCAACAAACCAAGCACATTGAGATACACATGCACTTCATTCATCAACACAATCAAGATGGATATTTTTTCTTATAATACATTCTAACTCAGTAGTAGGTTACCAACATATTCATTAAGCCTTTTGCATCACCTCATTTACTTGAGTTGCATAGCATGCTTTGGGTTTTAGAAGTTGTCCTTTGGGGGTGTTCATAGAGGACATATTCCTTCTTCATTTCATGGATATATATTATACATGATTACCTTATCATGCCTTATTTCTAATACTCATACTTTAGATATGCCGCTTTATTTTTTTGTCTATTATTAGCCCCTAGATTCACTTGAGGATAGGTGTTAGAGTATTTTCTCATACTTGCTAGGTTTTAGATAGTTTTTCATATTTTCCTAGTTTTGTCCTTTATGTGGATTTATCTCACATTGGTTAGTTAGGCTTGTTTCTTGTTTTCTTTTCCTACTTATGAAAGGTCTCTCCATTGTATTTTCATGTCTTATTTTGAATATCATATGATTTATCATGTCTTTGCATTCCATCCTTGCATTATATTATGATGATTTTATTGTGAATGCTTTATATTTGTGGGTTCTTGGAATGGTCTTATTTCTCATTCCTTATATATGACTCTTTTCTCTAGAGAATTTTTGAATTTCTCATCTTCAATAGCTTGTGTTAGCCTCAAAGTAGGTAATTCTAAGGAAATAGGGATCATAGCATCCCTCCCATATAGCGGATGAAATAAAGACACTGTGATCACTCTTTTGGGTGTGATTTGATCGGCCCATAGTGCATCATATATATTCTTATGTTAATTCCTTTGATTTGTGTTGACAAACTTGTGGATGATGGTAGTTATATTTTTTTACTATATTTTTCCTAACCATTACATTAAGGGTAGTAATTTGAAGAGTGTGAAACCAATATGTTTTACCCATGAAAAAAATTGATCAGCTTAGCAGAGGAGAAGTTATAAGTGTTATCTATCACAATCTTATGAGGAATCCTAAATATTTCCAAGATGTTCTCCTTTATGAAATTACACACAACTTTTAAAGTTTTAGATCTTACTAGGATGGCTTTCAGCCATTTCATAAAGTAATCAATGGTGGTCAAGACATGGGTGTGTCTATCATTGGAATGGGGATTTATGGTCCCAAAGGATTATAATCCCCATTTTTTGAAATGGTTCCTCAATGATCATAGGTCAGAGAGGAAATTTTATGAGCTTAGGCTTGCCAACAAAGTACTAACAAGTTTCACATTTTGAAACCCTTTCATGTGCATCCTTGAACATCATGGGCCAGTAGTAGTGAGTTTATAATATTTTGAATGTTGTGACTAAGAATGATAAATTCCCTCCACAATATTTTTCATGGAATGCTTCCAAGATCTTCTTATGTTGTTATTTATTTATGTATCTTATGAAGATTCCATCCAAAGCCTTTTTTATCAAGGTATTATCCCAAATCATGTATCTAATTATTTGCATCTTGAGAGTTAATTTTTGTTTGGGACTTAGATGAGCCATACATTCTCCATATGAGAGGAAGAATGTTATGTGAGAATACCATTATTCAAGATAATCAACAAAGATCACTAATTTTAGCTCTTCATTTTCCTCCCTCTAAGAATTAACACCTTCATTAATTAATTGGCAAAGGCCTTGTCCTCATACCAATTTTTTGGGTTTGATATCCAAATCATATTCTTATAATTCAATGATCCAACTACCTTTTTTTGATCAAATATCTTATTGGGTGAGGATTGATTTCATCATTAAATCTATTATTATTACCATGGTATGATAATTCAAGATATAGAATATAAAATGCTTTAATTTTTTGCCCATGATATATGCATGTTTATCTACTAGTGAATATTTGAGTTCATGGTCTTTCAATCCATAACTCATGAAGGTAATATGGGATCCAATTCCCTGTTCATTTTTATGTACCAAAATGGTAGATAGAGTGTAATTGGAGGAGTAGTAATAGGAAATGAAGTCCTTGTGAAAATTTAGGCAAGTTAAAATTAATCCCTTGGCAATTACCTCCTTGATCTCATTTAATGTTTTCTTCCCATCATCTCTCAATTTTAAGGATTTCTTCCCACTCATCATCTATATAATGTGTTTGGTGAGCTCAACAATTTTTGGAACAAATCTTCTTAAAATTTTTGATCTTCCCAGAAAATGAGTGAGTGCTAGGTTTATTTATTGGTAGGGACAACTATTGGATGTATTTTACTCTTTAAATATCAATATTGGTACCTTATTTATATACCACATGTACCAAGATATTACCTTTTATTACTGTAAAGATATAATTTTTGGGATTCAAAAAGATACCATGAGAATGGCACCTTTCAAAAACCTTTCTTAGGTACTCAAAATGGTCTTATCTTTTCTTTGAGAAGACTATGAGATCATCTAAATAAATCATAGTTATTTTATTTTTCATATCTATTAAAACCAAGTCTATCACCCTATTAAATATTTATCCTACATTGATGAGTCCAAAAGGCATCCTTTTGTAGGCATCCCCATAGGGCAATGAAAGTTGTTTTGAATTGATATTTTATATCTACTTTGACTTGGTTATATCTTGAGAAGCCATATAACATATACATCATTTAATATCTTATGATAGATTTTATAACTTGATTCATTATTGGTATGGGTAATTATCTTTGAGAAAAGATTGATTGAGATTGAAAAAATACACACATATCCTAACTTCCCTATTATTCATTTGAATAGGCATTATGTTGGTCACCCAATTTGATTGATGGATGGGAAATATAATCCTATAATCTAATATCTTTTTTATCTCTTCATATATAGTGCCAATGATTTTTGGATTATAGTGCCTCAACTTCTTCCTGAATGGATTGACAAAAAGTTTCAATGGAATGTTGTGTAACATGATTTTTGATATAAAATACCTTAGAATAGTATAGCACCAAAAAAATACATCTTTCTAGAGTTTTAAAATAGTGAAAAACCTTATATGTTCTTATTTAGAATAACATTTCCTTGATAGGACCAAAGTTCCCCAAAGCTCTAACACAACTTGTCAGATTTAAGAGCACACATGATTACCAATGTATAAGCAACTTAAACATGCAGAAATAACCAGAAGAACAAATAACTATCAATGAGAAATAGCACATAATATGAGAGGCAACACATAATTGTATTTAACTCAATTAGAAGGAAATTACAATAAAGAGATCACACTCTTCTTCCACCTCTACAAGGCTTCCCACACCTCAAGGGCTCCCAGTAATCTTCCCTCAAGAGTAATCTTCTCTCAATAGGTCACAACACACAGCTAACACAAGCTGTTGTTCACCTCATTGTACTTCCAGTATAACCGAGTACGAACCGGTACTCCAAGTAGATCTCACCATGATCTTGCTCCTTGATGTATTGCTATCACCTTGGATCTTGCTCCCCCGCCAATCTCCTTTATGACCCTCACATACACACACCCCTGCAGACCAACCTGATCTTAATTATCACATGTAGATCTCCACCATGATCCTACAACACCCTGCATATCAAACCTGATCTTACATACATGAATAATCCTACTTGATTCTATCATGGGAAGAACTCTCCTAGTTTTACACTTTACAATACAGCCCATGAGTCTATTATATATATATCTCATGCATACAATAATTAGACAAGCGGTTCAAATACTCAAACTAGTCTTTACATGCAAACAACCCGTTCATTTAACTGACTATTCGTCAACAACAGTTCTGGAACTGCACAGGCAACTGACGTCGGTCCCTGTCTGATTGGAGGTGACTGACGTCGGTCGATTGCTGCTGAGGTTGGTTTCCTTCTGCACTGTCCACTGACCAATGTCGGTGATCCTGTCGACGCCAGTGACTACATACTCAGCATCCTCCATGTTTACAACAAGGTGAAGCTTTTAGCTCCACACCCTAACAACCTTTGTATTAGCAACTAAACACAGAATTTAACCAGAATGAATAAGTAACTAGAAATATGAAACAACATAGGATATGAGAGATAATACATAATTGTATTAATAATCACTCAAAATAAAATACAATAAAGAAGATGCCACTTCTTCTTCCACCTCTAAGGCTTGCCACACCTCAAGGACTTCTTCCCTCTCTCTCATGGTCCCAACACACAACTCAAATATAGAGTTGTTGTTCACCTCCACCAGTCAATAACAACACTGCCAGTACACCAAGTACACAACCGTACTCCAAGTAGATATCCCTCTCCTTACTGCCACCTAAAAATCAATAGACCTTACTCACCATGTAGATATCTCTACACCCTGAAGAACCCTTGTCCTTGCCTCACCAAGTCCTCATGATTCTTCAACCAGTACCTCGGTGGATCTCCTAGTAGAACTTGCACAACCTGCAACTCTCCCTGATCATACACACTTAGCACCCCTTTGGAACTAGGAGGAGCTACTCTAGCTCTCTCTTCAAGCTCAGTGCCTTTCTATCACACTTTTACAATACAGCCCATGAGTCTATTATATATATCTCATGCATACAATAATTAGACTTTCTTAATTACAATAAGTAGACACGTAACTCAAGACTATAATTAGCATTTACATGCAAACTCTCAGTTCAATGAACTAACTATCCATGCAACGAACAGTTCTAGAACCGCCACAAGCGACCGACGTCGGTCCCTATCTTCCTGGAGGTGACCGACGTTGGCCGACCTCCTATCGATGCCGGTTGTCTTTAGTTCACACCTGCCGATGTCGGTTGCCTTCTGCACTATACTCTGCCGACGCCGGTCTCCCTGGAACTCAGCAACCTCCTCCATGTTTGTAACAGTTGAAGCTTTTAGCTCCACAACCTAACATTATTGATGTTGACATACCTCGGCTCTTCCTCTGTGTTGATATTTACCTACTTATATTTGGGGGATCCTTTGGGTTTTCCCTAAATATTTTGCTTGATGTACCTATCATGTTCTTCAAATATATCTTCTAAATAAATGAGACCTTTTGGGATCTTATTCCCTTTTAGATGTATGATTTTATCATTTGGTAGGTTATCTTTTGCATTAGGTACTTACAAATCCTATTCTTCCATGTCTTCCTTAGAATAATATTCTCTGTAGGCAATGAAACTTCCGTCAATAAATAGATTTCTAAAATTATCCTTTTACTCTAAAAAAGTGATAATCTATTCATCATTATTGAATACTTTCTAATGCTTAGAATTATTGGGCATGTTAGGGTGATATACAATTTCAATGACATACTGATCATTATCAACTTATGGTGAAGTAACCATGAAGGAGATACAGCTAGGGTGTCATCATTCAAATTTTCTACCCTCGAGACTGCATTTATAGAGAAAGGTTGAAATGCTTCAATAAAGTCCCAAACCTTATTTTTGTAGTGTTTGAGTCTATCATTTATTACCTAATATTGACCTCATACCTATTTGATGATCATTTATACATCACCTTGTGCTTTGAGCTTATGAATGTTCATTTATTTTTTACTTATAACCCTAGCAACAATGATTCATATTCAGTAGTATTATTTGCATATTCAAATTAAAAAAATTATGAGAAATGAAATGATTCTTTATATGGAGAAATCAACAGCATGATAGTGTCTAAAATATTTTTTGAGTAACTTCTATCAAACTCTAAATTCCATATATCATTGGAGTCACCTTCTACTAATCAGGGAATTCTAGATTTTTTCATCCATCATCATGTAAGTCTCAAGCCCTGTTTCTTTATATAAAATGTTTACCCTAGGATCATTTGATTTATGCACTAATAGTTTAGATTTTGGTTCTGGGAGTAACCTTTCATTCACTCTTTTCACAAGAATCATTTCTTGAGTCTAATCTAGTTTGATTTCCCTTCCAAGATCTCTACAAAAACACCTACCTAAGAGCATTTCATAATTGGAGGGATTATTTGATACTATTATGGTCATATCTACTCTTATCTAAGGAAAGGTAGCCAAAGTTACATGTGAAACCTTTATCTATCCAATCAATGGAACTTGTTTTGCTTCTAAGTTGAATTAGAGACCATATTTTTTAGTGCAAGTCAATCTCAAGGCATGAGCCAATTTAGTTGACATGACATGGTATGAAGCTCTTGAATCAATTATATAGTTTTTTTAAACTTGAAACCCCTAAAAAATAGAGACATGTAGAAAGACTTAAGAATTTCATTTATTGAATTAATAATAAATACATTATTTTACAAATCAAAATTTTCCATCCTGATACGTGCTTCTTGAGGAGGTGTGTTATAACTTCCTCCATTGATGAACTCGACTAGTTAGTCTAATTATTTAGGTTATTTCTAAAGTATTCAGTTTGATAAATCTAAACCTTAGTCATGTTCATTTGATTGATTATGTTGAACGAAGAATTATTAGGTTCTTCATTGATAATCATGTGAGGTGAGTTTGAACTACTAAACCTTTGTAATTGTTTATTCTTTGAGAAATTTGGGAAAGGGGCACCTATGTTGAGAATGAATTTGGAAATAAGTACAACCTTAGGAGCCTCTTTTATCTTTTGCTTATCAATATATTTATTCTTCTCAAAAGCTATCATCCTCTCATTATGGTCTCATGTGAATATTGCATGCAAATGACTATTCACATCCTCAACACTTTACTCGCAATCATCACCTTTAAGTTCATATTCAAAATAACCCATAGTGGAGTTACCATTCAGTACCTGAATTTCAATATCATAGGTTCTTAAAACACCTTCTTTATATGGCTCTTTGATAGTGAATATCTATAAAATTATGGCCATTTCAAGATAGTTTGAAACATCATGGTCATTGGTGGCATAAAAAGTGCATGCATAGTGAATGGTGGTAAGTGTTAATTCAATATAATGTGGAGGAGTTTTAGGAGGCAATATAGGATGAACATTTCCATTATATGAAACAAACAGCCTCCTTGGTATATCCTTGTATGGATTATTCTATGATTATTTATTTCTTCAAATCCAAGATATCATTTGCCAATTTATAAATCAAAGTATCTACTAAATTATTATCTTTAATTTTGAAGGTGTCTTTTTTCATTTTTCAATCCATGATCATGTCATATTTAACTCAATTACTTGGATTTACATGGCTTCCAATGTTGTAAAGTGATTTATTTGTAGGAAGAAGCTTACTTCAAGTACTTATGAATTCAAAAATAAACATTTCTAATTTCCCATCGTAGGCATTATAGCAATAGGTATTTTATTCACTAGCTTGTTAAAATGGGATATGAAATTTGTCATAGATTAATGGCAGTATTAATTTATTTGAGATAATTATACTAAAAGAGAGCATTCATCTTCAGTAGGTTTAAACCTTTATTCAAAATTTTCTCTCATTGTTTTCCAATTTGGGATGGCAAAAGGGGGGAAATGAGAAAAACACTATGCAGCTCCTTCAATTAATGTTTACATGAACAACCTGATTGATACATGTTCATGTTTTACACCAAGGATACCACAAACAAAGAATAAATCCTTTATGTGTTCAACAGGGTGTTTTCTCACATCATTAGTAAAATTAGATAAATTATTTCTTAAGCCTTATAACAACTCATGAATTTAAGTGCCCAAGGCCAATGGGCCTATATGAGCACCCCAAGTTACAATAACAAACATGTTATCAATACTTTATAATCTTAGGATAAATTTATCTAGTAGTGATAATGTTTTCTTTATAGGTTGGACTTCTTTATCCATTCTAAATAAAGTCTAAAACTGAATTATTCTTACAAATCAAAAAATGAATTAGAAATTCCCTTTTTATTTATGGATCTTATGTACCTTATATCATTTATGATGTTGACAAGTATCAAAGATCTATGTTCACTATTCTTCCAGCAATGAGTGCAATGATTCTCAGACCAAAATCAGCATGTTATTATGTTTCATCTAGCGTGGTTATAAATATTTGAAAAAGAGAATTATTCACCCTATGGTAAATTAGAAGAAATGTCTACATGTCCATCTTATACCTAATCAATTTTTTGTTGGATAAATAAGTTTTTTTATTTCCATGGATAGTCATGCAAATGACTATAGCTAAGATATATTGGGTTACACAAAAAATATAAAACATGCCCCATGGTGGGTGCCAAAAATAGTTGGTGAAATATTTGGTACTTTGTGTCAAATATGAGTTTCACAAAAATATAGGAGATGAAAATTCTCTCATATATTATAATGGGAGGTTCCCTTTATTAAAAATAGTAAAAATTAATCTATTGTATGTATAAAATTTACAAGTTGAATAGAGGGGTTGTTGTTATGACATTCAACTAAAAAGAAAAATGGAAAGAATGAAGTTGATGAGTCATAAGTGGACAAGAAAATGTAGATTTCATCCACTTATGTAATGATAAAATTAAAAGGTAGTGAGTTACTTTAAGAGATCAAATGCAATTAGTGCTTAGAAAAACCAGTTATGCATCAATATAAGAAAAATGCATATCCATTAAAGAAAACAAGACACAAAGTTATAGTATTTCCTTGGTTAATGCACAAAAAAAGAATCACATACTTTCATTCTTATTCCTCTTCAATAATCACAAATTTTAGACATCAAAAATCCCTTTTCCAGTTGTCATTTATTGTATTTTAACAAAGGGAATGGGTTAACCTTTCACATTCCAAATATAACTCTTCGTATTCTATTTTTTTCCTAATCTATCCTTTCCAATTTTTAATTTTATGAAAATTAAAATGTGAATGTGAATTTCCCAAAATAGAAGTTAGACAAAATTAGAAAATAAAAACTATGGACTCTACTAAGGAGCCTTCATTGATGTTGTGGTTGGTGTTGAAGAACATGGTGCACGTAAAACACTTCTAGCTTGTCCTTTGTCTTGAGTGGCCCTAAATTTTTTGAAATTTTTTACTAATATTGTAGCATAATGACCCTTAAATATTTTCACATGATTACACCCTGTAATCAATCTCTCATAATCAGTAGCATTGTATTTGTAATATCTCTAAGCTCAGCCAGTTGGTTATTCATTTCATCGATCAAGAAATAAATCTCGATGATTGCAGACATGGAAGCTATACTAAAATATATTTTGTTGAATAATTTTTCCTTCATAACATTATAAAATTTCTATTTAACTTCATCCATGGTATGCAATGTTATTGCATCTTCTAGGAACAACTCAAAATGAATCTCATCTAAGTTAGAAGATATCAAATTATGTTTCTCCTTTGTGGTATTGACCTGATCATTTAATTATGTTATTGTTTGGATTAGAACCTAAATCTTCATGAGAATGCATTCATATCACTTACATGATGTATCATTCTCTATTTTCTTTAAGATTCCATCTTTAACCATCAAATCTGTATCAATCTCGATCATCTCATAAATGTCGTCTTTCACATTTTCCCATATGTTTAGCTTGTATGTGTGAGATTTGATATGTTTTTTAATATAAATTAAATATTTATCAAATTATTTAAATAATATCATCACCTCCTTAATATATTTCATTCCACTCATCAACACTTCATCCACCCAATCCTCCAAAGTCTTTCTATATGAATTGCATTTTTTGATTATGGAAATGGCTTCCTGATGTAGGAGCATCACTCCAATTTTGAAATTTTGGTTTGTTGTTAATTTTGGGTTTCTTGCGATGTTTCATGGGTATTATAAGTCATAACATACACTTGATAATCATTTCCAACTGTTTAGGTTAGGTTAGGTTGGCTAGAATTTGAATTTGGCACTTTCTCACCAAAATTCAAATTCAATTTTTTAAATGGCTATGTTTAGTTTGAGACTTTTTACAAACTTAAAGTGTTTTTTTATGAATTATTATAGGTTTATTAAGTTATTATATACTCTTCATGGGTCTCCCAATTTTTTATGTTGGTCAATAGTCTCATTAAACCAATACACCTCAACCCTATTCAAGACCTATATTGGGAGGTTCTCAAGTACTTAGAGGTTTTATAGGAATATATAATGCTTTGTAAAATATGTAATTCATTAATAATAAATGAAAACAATAGTTTTAAATCATCCAATAATTGAGTAATTTTCAGTTACAAAAATAAGAAGACAATCCTTAGAATTATGTGCATTCACATATGACTAATGTCTTTTCAATGCAAAACTCTAGGTTTTGACGTGTTTTTAGTCTCAATGAAATATTAATGATATTATTTATGTTATTTTTATTAAATATTTTAAATTTAATATTCAATATTCACCAAATTTGATAGGAACAAGAATAAGGATCATTTTGCACAACTTTATGTTGTATTATGTGTTACTCCAGTAAGTTGAGTTTGAAGAGGCAAGTATTGCATTCATATTTGATTGATATTATATTGGATTAAAATGAATCAAATTATGGAATGAAGGAAATTTTTTTTAAAATATTTAAAACATAGGAAAATATTTAAACTTGTTCAAAAATTAGAACTATGTCCAAGCAGGCCTATGCATGCTTCTCAAGAAAGCATTCTCCAGGTTAGATTTATCAACATTTGATTCTTTTATCATTGAAAGGGTAAAGTTGTTATTTCTTGAGTTTTTATAGTTTTGTACCATTCCTTATGAAATTTAAATTTAACCCTTAAAACACTTATTTGTTTTTAAATTCAATGTTTTTTCTCTCTCAGCCTATGTAAGGAAGCTAATGAAGAGGAATGACCATTTCATGGTTTTGCTATGTGGAGATTGAAATAGACCTAAAAAATTTAAATTTGTGATTATTTTTATATTATAAAGGTTAATAAAACATTATTTTTTCATTTTGGCACGTTTGGATCTATTTGTAGCCAAAATATAGTTGTGTACCTAGGAGACATAATAGAAGACCTAATTGACAAAGAAATGGCTTGAATTTTTTTACTTTCATAGTGAGTTGGATTATAAAAATTAGTATATTTTTTTAAACCCTTAATGGGTATCTAAAAATTCCTTTGGTTTGATCTTAATCCTTGTTTGGTCAAAAATAACTCAATAAAATTGCCTCTAGAATGTTACAAGAAGAGACCTAAAAATAGAAAAATCTTAAAAATAGATAATCTTTCATTTTGATTTGGAAACTCAAATTTGGGTAATTTTTATGGGATGAACTAGGTATATAAATATCAATTTTTTTAATCTTAAACTTTATATATTTATTTTAACATTCAAAATTATGTCTCAAGAGGGCTAGTAGAGATTGGCTAAAGAAAGAAAGATTGTGTTTTAGTGTTTTTATCTAACTCCTCTACATCAGTTTGGTATAAAAGTAGGTTTGATACCTTAATTAATTTTAAATAATATGTACACTCTTATATAGCAATATTGAATTTATAGTGTGTGGGTCAGCTAGTTTTTAGAGTGAGTTTTTGTCAGATAACTTGAAAGTTGCAAAGACAAGATGCCACCTAGAAGGAATAAAGCCAATATTCAAACTATATTGGAGGAATTCTAGAATATAAGTATTGGTTTTGATTATAGACATATATAAGTAGATTCTACTCAAATAAGGGGATCCATAATAGAAGATGAAATTGATAGAGAGGAAGAACTCCAAGAGCCAGAAGAGGAAGGTGAAGAAATTAGAGACTGTGCTACACAAGGTCTGGAAAGAATACTAAATGTAGTAATGAAACATGGATATAAACCAAAAGTTTAAATTCTTACATATTTAATAATATTATATGGAGAAGAATTTATTTATTGGATTACAGAACTAGATAGATATTTTGATTATGAAAGTGTTCCAAAGGAGAACCAGGTAAAGTTTGCTTACATAAAGATGAAAAGGCATACATCACTTTCGTTGGATTTAATCCAATAATAAATTATAAATATGGATAATATAAATATCAAGTCTTGGGACAATATGGTCTCCAAGTTGAAGGGTAACTTCTTACCAAGTGACTATGAAACAAATCTCTTCAAAAGATTGCAAACTTTGAAACAAAAAGAAGTGAGTGTCAAGGAATATACAGAGGATTTTTATAAGCTAGTTATCATATCAAGCCATATAAAGGAGGATAAATAAAAAAAATTATATATCTTATAAGATTGAGATACAATTTGTAAGATAAGATAAGTCTAGTTAGCCACATGACTCTTAAAGAATGTTATCAACTTGCATTGAAAGTTGAAGCCAAGATTAGTAGAAGACAAAAACAGTAGAATAGAGGTAGAGGTAGAACTTACAGAGGAAGGGGTCAAAAAGGATGTAGAAATACCTCACAAAGAAACCAAGGAGAAACTATCACTTCAGAAAAAAAATCCATTTAATCCTAGAGGTAGATTTAGATAATATAAGTCCATATTTTAAAGGTGGATATGCATCAAGAGGAAGGGGATCTAGTGGATTTTAGGTAAGTGATTCAAGTGTAATAAATTTATAGGATAGGTTTTGGGAGTGTCTATAAGGTCAACAAACAAATAGCTATAGAACTAAAAATAGAAATCAGATTTTTCAATAAACAGAAGAGAAGAGTGTTAGCTCCCCATCTCATGTGGAATAACTAGAGGTAGGTGAATCATTGATTATGATAACGGTGATAATCAAGACACCTAAAGAGAAGGAACCTACATATAGAAAGACTCTTTTCAAAACCTCTTATAAGTGCCAAGGTAAATGTTACAAAGTTGTTATTGATTTAGGTAGTACATATAACTTAGTTTAAGTTGAGATGGTGGATAAACTAAAGTTGAAAAGGCTACCTCATCCCACTCCCTAAAAATTTTCATGGTTGAAAAAAGTGTAAGAATTATTAGTTAATGAACAATATTGGGTGTAATTTCAAATTGTGAGTTATAAAGACAAATTTATTTGTGACATCATGCCAATGGACATGCCATATACTACTTGAAATTACTTAGAAATATGACAAGAAGAAATCACATGATGTAAGGATAAATGTTTACATTTTGGATAAGGATGGTATAATCCATACATTTACTTCCTATGAAAGAATAATATAGTGACCAAAATATTGGTTCAAGTGTAATGGTGGTAAGTGAAAAGGAGTTTGTGAATGAAATGAGAGAATAAAAGATAGTATTTGTAGTGATTTTTAATCCTATAATATTCATAACAGCCACCAAGGTGAATGAATTATCACAAGAGGTGTAAGATGTGCTCAAGGACTAAGTTGATATCATAGTAGATGAACTACCTAGTGAGTTACCACCAATAAGAAAAAGCAGCTATCACATTGACTTCATTATAGGATAAATCTTACCTGATAAGGATGCCTATAAAATGAAACCACAAGAAAATGTTGAGATCAAAAATCAATTTCAAGAACTATTCGATAAAGATTTGGTGAAGGAGATTCTTAGCCCATGTGTAATGCCAATAGTGTTAGTGCCTAAGAAAGAAGGAGATTAGAGGATGTGCATAGATTTAAGAGTAATCAACAAGATCACTATAAGGCACATGTTCCCTCTTTCAAGAATTTAAGACTTGATGGATTGTTTGATTGGGTCAAACTACTTCTCCAAGATTGACCTCAAGAGTGGATACTACCAAATCAGAATAAGGCATGGAGATGAATGGAAAACAACCTTCAAGACTAATCAAGGGTTGTATTAATGGTTGGTCATGTCATTTAGCCTCACTAATGTACCTATTATATTCATGAGGCTCATGAATGAGGTTTTTAAGACATTCATAGGTAAGTTTATTGTAATTTATTTATATCACATGTTGATATATAGTCATAGCAAAGAAGAACATCTCCATCATTTACATTTGGTTATGATAAGGTTACAAGAGAAGTTACTAATCAATGTTAATAAGTGTGTATTCATGAATATAAAATTGTTTTACCTTGGTTTTATGATATCTCAAGGAGTATTAAATATGAATAATGATAATTTAAAAGCTATAATGGATTGGAAAACTCCCAAGACAACTAGAGAGGTAAGAACTTTTCATGGCCTTGCAAGACTTTACAAAAAAATTATTAGAAATTTTAGTGGAATTTGTACTCCAATCATAGACACTATTAGAGGAGACAAAAAAAATTAATGTGGAATGACATGGCAGAAATAAACTTTCAATTTTTGAAGAGGAAAATCACTAAGCAATCCATCCTAGCACTTCCTAACTTCAACAAAGTCTTACAGGTAGAGTGTGACACAAGTGGAGTATCTATTGGGGTTGTATTATACTTTAGTTAAAAACTAAATGATGTTAAAAATAATGATTCATCTTATGATTTGGATTTATATGAAATGGTGCATGATTTGAGGAAGTGGAGGCATTATCTAATGCCTAAGGAGTTTGTAATCTTCACAAATAACCATGCTCTGTAATTCATCACTAGTCAACCCAATCTCAATTAGAGGCATATGAAATAGATATAATATTTTCATAATTTTACCTTTACTATCAAACATAAGAAATACCAAAGTAATAATTTGGTTGATGCTTTTAATATGAGGGCATTGTCAATCAATGACGTTTAGCTTGACAGTGTAGGCATTGATTCTCTTAAGGAGTTGTATGAGAGTGATGAAGATTTTCAAGTAGTTTAAGGCTTGTCAACTTCCAACCACATTGAATAAAAAACCATGGTTGGATTACATGATACAAATTGGCTTATTATTCAAAGTAATATAATTATGTGTGCCAAAGAGTTCAATGAGGGAGAAATTGATCAAAGAGAAACATTGTGGTAGCATGGTAAGACATTTTGGACTTGATAAGACATTAAATCAGCTTACCAGGCATTATTTTTGGCTTAGAATGCACTAAGTAAGAATTTATGTAGAAATATGCAAATTTTATCAAATGAATAAAGGTAAAAGTAAAAATTTAGGTTTGTATCAGCATTTACTAGTCTAAAATAGACCATGGGACTCTATTAATATGGATGTTATCATGGGGATACCTATAACTCCAAGAGGCTATGACTCTATCTTTGTAGTAGTGGATAAGTTTTCCAAAATGGAACACTTTATGCCTTGAAAAACTACCAATGATGCTACATGCATATAAAATTTGTTCTTCAAGGAGGTTGTTAGACTACATGGTTTTCCAATCAGTATCATATCTGATAGAGACACAAAATTTGTTAGTCTCTTTTGGAGCACCCTATGGAATAATCTTGGAACAAATCTAAATTTTAGACAAACTGAGGTGGTTAATAAGAGATTAGGCAATTTGTTAAGGTGTTTATCAAGAGAGAAACCCAAGCAATGGGATTTGGTATTACCACAGGCAAAGTTTTCATATAATAAATCTTCCATCAGGAGCATTAGTATGATTCAAATTTAGGTAATGTATCGTATGAATCAAAGAGGAGTATTTAAATTGAGATACTTGAGAAAATGGATAAAAGGAGTGTTTAAGGGGAGGATTTTATTGTAGTTATAAAAGAGGTACATGAACAGGTGAAAAGGAAACTAGAATCAAGTGTGGAGAAGTAAAATAAATAAGTAGATTGAACAGAAGAGAGGTTAGTTTTGACATTAGTGACATGGTTTTTACTCACTTGAGAAATAAGAGGTTTCCCAAAGGTGAGTATAACAAACTCAAGATGAAGAAGATAGGTCCTTGAAAAGTTCTCAAGAAGTTCTCTAACACTATCTATGAGATAGAATTTCATAGTGAAGTGGGCATCTCTCCTTTTTTTCAATGTTTTAGACTGATATCCATTCAAAGAAGGTGATGAGAATGACAAAACACCATGAAGATAAGATACAGTTGTTCAAGAGTGGGCATGTCAATTTCCATCAGCCAAGAAGGAGGAGCTATAGATGATCTTGGAAAAGAAGATTATCAAGAAGACAAGAAATAGGGAGTATTTATAGTATCTATTCAAGTGGAAAAATCATCCTCATGAATATTCCACTTGGATTACCGAATAATATATCAAGCACCATGGAAATATTATTGTAGACCTCATGAATATTAGTTCATTTTCCACCCCTTGGGAGTATGATGTAGGAGCATCACACCAATTTTGAAATTTTGGTTTGTTGTTGTTCATTTTGGGTTGATTAAGATGTTTCATGGATATTTTAAGTCATATCATACACTTGATAATCATTTCCAATTATTTAGGTTAGGTTAGGTTGGCTAGAATTTGAATTTGTCACTTTCCTGCCAAAATTCAAATTCAAAATTTTGAATGGTTATGTTTAGTTTTGGAGACTTTTTTAAAAATTATAGTGTATATTATGAATTATTATATGTGTATTAAGTGATTATAGAGTATTAATGAGTCCTTAAATGTTTAAAACACTTTGGGTCTCACCATTTGTTATGTTGGTCAATAGTCCCATTAAACCAATACACCTCAAGCATATTCAAGACCTATGTTGGGAGGGTCTTGAGAAGTTAGAGGTTTTATAGGAATATATAATTCTTTGTTAAATATTGGTTTAATTAATAATATATGTAATGAATAATTTTTAAGGCTCCAATAATGGATAAGGATTTTTCAATTACAGAAACAAGAAGACAATTCTTATAATTATGTGCATTCACATATGACTAATGTCTTTTCAATGAAAAACTCCAAGTTTTGATGTGTTTTGTATTATAAGTTAAATATTAATGATATTATTGATGTTATTTTTATTTAATATTTGAAATTTAATATTCAATATTCACCAAATTTGATAGGAATAAGAATAAGGATCAATTTGCATAACTTTATGTTGTATTCTATGTTAATCCAATAGGTTGGGTTTGGAGAGATAGGTATTGCATTCATATTTTATTGATATTATATTGGAATAAAATGAATCAATTTATGTAATTAATTACAATTTTATATAATATTTAAAACATATTAAATTATTTAAACTTGTTCAAAAATTACAACTCTATCCAAGCAGGCATGTACAAGTTAGATTTATCAACATTTGATTATTTTGTCATTGAAAGGGTAAAGTTTTTATTTAATTGATTTTTATAAAGGTGTAAAATACCTTATAAAATTTAAATCAAACCCTTATTTCTCCTTAAATTCAACTTTTTCTCTCTCCCAACCTATGTAAGGAAGTTAGTGAAGAGGAATGACCATTTCATGGTTGTGGTATGTGGACATTAAACCAGACCTCAAAATTTGACATGTGTGCTGGGTATTTTATCATAAATGTGAATAAAACGCTATATTTTCATTTTATCTTGTGTAGATATGTTTATATCCAAAATATAGTTGTCGACCTTGGAAACCTAATTCACAAAGAAAGGGCTTGAGATTTTGTACTTGCATAGTGAGTTGGATTTTAAAAATTTGTATGGTGTTATAAACCCTTTGTGGGTATCTAAAAATTAATTTTTTTTTATATTAATCCTTTTTTGGTAAAAAAATAACTCAATAAAACTTTCTCTAGAGGGTTATAAGAAGAGACATAAAAATAGAAAAATCTTGAAAACAAAGAACCTTCCCTTTTTAGTTGGAATCTCAAATTTGGAGAGTTGTTAGGGAATGATAATGGGTATATAAATATAAAAAAATTTGATATAAAAATTTATATATTTGTTTTAACATTCAAAATAGTGTTTCAAGAGGGTTAGTAGAGATTGGCTAAAGAAGGAAATATTGTGTTTTAGTGTTCTTATCTAACTCCTCTACATCACTTCCTTGATTATTCCTAGAACTTGACAAGGATCATCAATATGAGGTGTCATGGCCATGTGGATAAGTTAGTTTTTGTATCTTGACAACTATTTGATTTGGTCTTGGATTTGTTCTTGGGTGAACTCATTTTTCTCTGACCTTTTAATGATTCTTTCAGTCATATCCCTCAAGTTATAGATGTTAGTTCATTGGTTACCTCTCCAAATGATATTATATTGAGAGTATAGTTACTCACACTCATTTTTGATACATCTTTCTCATGTTTGACTTTATAATTTCAAAACATTGATGTCCAGAAGGATCTAAGACTAATCTTTAGGTATTTTTACCCTTATTTGGAGGAGTCTTAAGGAGATCAGCTATTAGATCAAAATTAGGGAGAAATGATTCCACCACACTCATTTTCTTTTTGATCATAATTTATATACATTGTAAGGACATAATACTAAAAGGGGTCATTTGAGTTCCAATTGGAGGGGGTGTGGGCTATTTTGGAGGAGTAGCACTTGGGAAAGGAGGAGGAATACTTGGGGAGATTGAAGGGGATGAAAGATGTAATACATAAACTTATTTTGAAGGTATCTTCTATGTTGTACTGGTGAAAAAAAGAAAAGGGTTACCAAGGGGAAAAGAATAAGACTTCATCATTATAGTTTTCTTTGTTATTTTCCTCCTACCAATTGCATAACTCTCCTTATAGGTTTTACCTAGTTATCCACCTTGCTTAGGATCATCATCATCACCATCATCAAAAATTTAACAGCTTAATGTTTCATTTATCATGGTAGTGTTGTTCTTATTTGGATTCAATGTAAGAGCTTATTTGGGAAGAGTTAAAGCCTTTCCTATTCTTGAACCACCTTCTCTAGTTACTTTAACCAACTTTCAATTAAACCATTTCTTATTTATGGCCCATACTCTATGATTTTACCTGTGTACATATGTTAGTTCCCTTGATGACCAATTCATTATAGGTAAGGAAGGAGCTAAAACTCTAGCTATGTATTCAAGATCAGTGATTTTAGTCATGTTTTCAACCATGCCATTAGGAACCCATTATTTAATGAATGCCTTTATCTATTCCCTTAACTTATTGATGTTAATTCCCTATTTTCCTCTCCAATTGATATTCTCTTTAGAGTATAATCACTCGCACTCATTTTCAATACATCCTTCTCCATACTAGGTTCTATAATTTCAAAAAATTGATATTCAAAAGGATCTGACACTAATATTGAGCTATTTTTATCCTTGTTTAGAGGAGTCTTAAGGAGGTCAACTACCACATCAAAATTATGGATATCTGCTTCCACCACCCTCCTTTTTTTTAGCATAGGGTGTATCCATTTGAAGGACATAACATTAAAAGGGTTCATTTGAGTTATATTTTTAGGGGATGTGGGCTTATTTTGAATATTATCACTTGAGAGAGAAGGAGGAGCACTTGGGGATATTGAACTGGATAAAGTACATACCACATCAACTTCTTTTGAAGGTGTCTTCTATGTTATACTAGTGACAAAAAGAGAAGGGTTGCCAAGGGGAACAAAAGAAGACTACATCATCATAGTTTTATTTTTTATCTTCCTCCTACCAATTACATGACTTTCCTCATAGTTTTTACCTTGTTTTCCACCTTGCTCAGGATCATTATCATCACCATCATCAAAAATTAAAGAGCTTAGTGTTTCATTTGTCATGGTAGCCTTTCTCTTATTTGGATTCAGTGTAGGAGCCTATTTTGGAAGGGATAATCCTTTATCCTTATTAAACCACCTACTTCAGTTCCTTTGGCCAACTCCTAATTGAACCATTTCTTAGTTATGGCCCATACTCTTTGAGTTCACTCCTATACATTTTCTAGTTCCCTTACTAACCAATTTATTATATGTAAGGGAGGAGTTACTATTGACTAATTTAACCAAAATTTAAATTATGTCAAACCCTTATATAGTTTAAACTTTTTATATTGTATGCTCAGGTGTAAAATGTGTACCATGGTCTTAATGAGGTCAAATATAATGTGTTTTACCCTTATCACTTTTGTATAGTTGGTCGTATGTCATTTAAGGGTTACTTTTAGGGTCATTTAATGAAGTGGTATGGTTTACATGGGAAGAAAAGTGTGTCCAAGTGTACTGTAATGTCCTACATTTTATAATAGTCAGAGAAACTATTTTCATATTGACATCCTATAGGTACAATGTTGAAAATAATAAGATCATACAGTTTCATGTGGTTTTAGGTAGATGTACAACTTATACAGTAGTTTATACATGTGTGGATACTTAAAAAGTGTCTTTTTAGGTCCCTCAACTCAATTCCATGCTCAGTCAACTTTTATAGGTCTAAAAATGGCAAAAACCATTCTATCTTTCCTATCGCTCTCTTGGAAAAGCTAAAATGGTCAACCAATTTTAGCTTACTATGGCTAGTAGATGTGAGTTGCATCAAATGCTTTTGAGGTATGATATCACTCTCTATGTACTTTAACTTCATGGTAATAGTTAGAGGATTAGTGATATGTTCTCTATGAAACATTCTTTAAAAGAGTGTTATCTCCTTTTTTTTGCCTTCACATCCTCATGGCCTTAAGTTTTCTCTTCTATTTGGATTGGTCTTTGTAAAATAAGTATTGTATGTGATCTTGAGGAGTATGAGCATAATTATCACAAGTTTTATGTCTTGTTTGCACATGTGAAGGTGAATAAATTATTAGAAACATCTTTTTTTGCTAATAGAGGACTCTACTTAGTCTACAAATAATGTTCAAACAATTTTAGAGGCATATTTCCCTATTTTGGTCTTCAAAACAAGGGTATGAAAGGTAATATGTTGTGTTAAATTTCAAATTACATGGTGATCATTATATTCTTTGAAGGTTAGTCTCAATACTAACATTGATTAAGAACATACTCAAAAACATAAACACAGTCAAGATCTTCCTACAACAGTCACCTACATCCAAGTGGAATTGAGTCTTGAAAAGTCATGGTGGTAAGATAATAAGCTTTAAAAGTTTTTAGATGATTTTGAAGTGAAAAAAATAGGACTTATCCATCCAAAGGGTCATATATTAGTTGATAATATCAATTTAATATACACAATCTTGTATATGATGTTCACCTATAGGTAGCTCCAACAGAGGTCTGAGTTATGTTTAAATGGATATGCTTGAACTCACTTGACATTTTAAATGAAGCCTAATAATATAGAGAGGATCATGGTGAAAATGGTAGAGCCATTGTATGTAGGTAGAGTTGAATCCATGTTCATAGTTTTGAAATGTTGTAATTGAGACACTTTACCTTGACTTCTCCAACTTACATTTTGCTCATATACTTGGTCTTCTCATAGTAGAGTGTCTTAATGAATGGACAAGTATTATGGTTTCTATATTATAGCCCAAGCCTAGGGGTAATGATTTGATAAAATAAAGTGGATGATTGATCAATAGAGTGGTGTTTGAGTGATTTATAACTCAGGTAGATTTTGACTTGAGACACGCAATAAACATTGTGCTAAGAGGACTAAAAATAATAAATCTTAAAGTGACCTATAGTATTGAGTGAAAATAAGGTATCTAAACATGATATTAGATAACATAAGTGGATTATGACATAATGAAACATAATTAATGCATATATGATCACCTACATGAGTTTTCAACTCCCATATAATACACATTTTTAGGTATCTGTAGTTTGCTATAGTAGACAGACTAACTCATGCTAGTGTCAAGAGAAAGGCAGTTTGGATGTGATCACAAGTATCTAGAAAAGAGTTGAGTCTATTAAACTATACATGATATCAAGTATTTCAATAATAACCTAGGAATGAAACATAATGTCTAAACATGATCAGGCACTTATGAATTCCATTTTCCTAAGGTGAATACCTACAGTCAGTATAGTACATGGACTAGCCTATGTAAACGGAGGATGAAAGGTGTGAAAGGTTGGAAGAGATGAAGAATGGGATGAATATATATATATATATATATTCAAATATAATAAATATGACAACATGATTCCATGTTATCCTTAGATCCAAACACTCTGACTCAAATGGAAGTTGAACAAATGCAACTCTATATACAGACCTTGTAGACAATACACAGATTGAAAAGTTAGTTTCAAGTTTTGTGATTTTGATGGATATATAGAGGTTTTTCATCCTTGTATATGTGTATATAAGGTCATCAATACCTAATATATCTCTCCAGGACATCAATTTGGCTAGATAAATAGGTAAGATGCCCTTTATTTTATCTCAGATAAAGGGCACACCTAGTCAAGTCAAAGACTGTAGGTTTACTATGTGAATATGACAAAGGGGTGAAATGAGAGTCTTAAATGCATTGAGTTATGATTCCTATAATTTTAATTAATTTTAATAAGTATGAACAAACACCCACAGTCATTGGAAAGCACTCAAAGGTGGTCATAAATGATCAAGCACAGTTAGGCCTATTAGGCCTCAAACTAGACCTAAGCCCTTCAAGGGTATAGATTCACTTATAATAACATATTAAAATTTAATTCTATTTTATATCCTTCAAGTGGAGGTATAAGGTTGATTTAAGTCATTGGTTTTTAGGGAGTTACACCAATTTAGTTATTTTAACCTAAATCTATGGTAGACCTTCTTAAAATGTAAGGAAGAGCTCGATAAACCTTTTTAAAATTTTGACATATATATGGATTGATTGCATGGTTACCCAATGAGATAAGTTTAGTTTATTAGGGTAGTAAACTTGGTTTTAATATAGTTTATTTAGGGGTTGGATGTCTAGGTTTTATGAACTATTGTTAATAACCAAAACCTAATAAAACCCTCCTAAAACTTTGTCTAAGACCCAATGGAGAAAATAATAAATAATATGAACTAATATGGGGTAATTTTACAATTAAATTTCCTTTTAAATGTCTATAACTCACTCAATCTCTTGGATATCCATTTGATCTATACTATCTCTTGTATGGCAGGCTAAAATTCAAGGTTTTTTGCAAGCTTTTGAGTATTCTATAGGTCAACAAGAGAATAAACAAGTGAAATTTATTGAATTAAGTCAATAGGTACTTATTATAACTCCATAAACTCATTTATAACCTTTTATAAGCATGAAAACCTCTCTTATACATAGTTCATCACAGGTAGTCTTAGACAAATAGTGAAGATGACAAGTGACTGCCTAGTGAGAAGATGAGAAGTCAAATTTGGGATATTTTTAAGGTTTTACTAATGGATTAAAATAAAATATACTATAAATATGTTTCATAACACCTATTTCATGTATTTACTTGAGTAATTAAAGTCCACTTAGATGACAAGTGTGAAGGTAGACATAGAGAATTAGTGATAAGTGATTATAGGTAGTGAATGCAAGTGTCGTGAAGAAGGTTATCAGTTAGGGAGGCATCTGATGACTGTAATATATTATTTATAACCCCCTGAATATATTTAAAATGTGTTTAGTTTTCATATTTTAGTTTCAAGCAAACAAGACATGCTTTATCATGAAGGTAGTTGAAGAGTTTCTATGCCAGTTTGAGGAGTTTGTCATGCTTCCAATGGACTCTTGTCCAAAGAGACTTTCATGGTATATTTCAAACTCAATTCTATTAAAATGTAATTAATTATCATATATTAAAACTTATTCTTTTGACCTTTGAGATTCACTTCTTCTCTCTCCACTCGCATGCTCTATAAATTCAAGCCATCTTGTCTTTTGTAAAGGGAATCCACACCTAGTATGGTGAAGCCCTACTAGTTTGAATATTATATTTACCTTTGAAATAAATATTTGTGATTTAGTTTTAAGTTCATTAATTTCTTATTTAAGTGTTCGAAGTGATGTGCAGTGAAATGTCAAGTGATTAGTATTTATTCTTGCTTTCTCTTTGCTCTTCCATGTTTGGTACAAGTAGTTCTCCCTCTAACATGTCACATGAAGTATAGTTAGTGAGTTTATCTATATATAAGTGTAAATATTATCCTTTGTGTCTTTAATATAACCTTTTTCTTACCTTGCGTAGTATAATGCATATCATCTCCATGTTTGACATACTTATGTTAGATCAATTTAGGATGTTGAGACTAGTGTTGTGAGACATATTTCTTAGTGTAATTATATGTTAGTCTAGTGGAGACATTTATTTTGTATCACCTAATTAAAATATGTTATTTTCCATGTTAATTATATGTGTTTTCATCCAAACAAACAAGTAGTGTAGGTGATAGGCAAGTAAAGAGAAATCTAGGGAGTTAGCCTTTAAACCTAGATATTTACCTCTACTATAGGCAACCCACAAGTCTAGAGGTAATATCATGTTGCAAAAATATTAGAGTAGGATTGAAAAACTATCTCTAGGGTGAAATATTTGGTGAAAATAGTTCTAGCATACCTGGTGGGACCATTGTCTCAACTACATCTTATCAAGGTGAATGCTTGTCTTGACAACATCATAGCTACATATGACATTCTACTCAGCATTTGGTGACTCCTTTCAAGGTAATTTCTAGTTTTAGACCAATTTTTATCAGTTATTTGTTCATAATTCATTTTCCTTATTAGGTCAACTACTAGTAGAGGTATCAACCCCATAAACCCACTCCTTCAACTTGAACTTCCTCTTGATTTTCAATATCCTTTTCCTATCTTGACCTTTGAAGAAAAAAAAGGATTTAAAGCCAAGAAAATAAAGAGAGTGAAGATTAATTTGAGTAAAACATCGCTATGTAGCATTCCTTCCCATCCTTTAACACTAAAAATTGCATACACCTCAATGCATATGATGATATACCTCCCACTGCTACCAAGAATGTTCCCACATTCAATGGGGAAGGCCATGTCATCCCTAGTGAGCATATTAGGGACATCTCTAACATTTGTAGTTTCTAAAATGTTAATGAAGTCAATATTTCAATTAGACTAATTGTCATGTCTGTTAGAGGGAAAGCACTTGATTGGTATAGGACATTTCCCAAAGAGTGTATCAACACTTGGGATGATTTTTGAGATTTTTTGACATCAATTTTTGAAGACAAAAGTGATCACACATCACTCATTAATTATCTTAATGTGATTCCAAGAGGTCTTAAGGATACTATGCATGAATTTAATAAGAGATTCCAAAGAACTTGACATAGGCTGCCTCCTCCCATGATACTTCCTACAAGATTTGTCTTGCCTATATATCTAAGGGATATTAAAACTAATGTATTCACCATGTTGCAGTCTATGGGTGGTTACACCTTATCTGAAGCTTATGACCTAGCCATTAGAGCTGAGAATGGCCTACTAAAAGCTAGAAAACTATCTCAAAAAGTCTCTATGCCTCTTCTTCCTAATATGTTTGTTTCCACTCCAAGTTTTTCTAAAATTCTAAATGCAAACACCAAGTATATAGCAACCCCTAATAATGTAAAAGATACTATTTTTTCAGATGTAAGTTTAAAGGCATTAGAAGCTTAGATTAGGCAACTACATCTATAGTATAGATCTAACCAAAACCCTTATCCTTATCCTCAATAATTAAATATGTTCCCACCTCATTAATATATATAAGTTAGAGGTTAGGGATAACCTAAATTTAATAGGCCACCTAATGCATATAACCCAACTTCCATCTCCAACACAAGAGCCATGGTGTTGGTTCATAATAACTTGGTCCAAAAAGAAAAATGGAGTCAAGGAAAATTCATGGATTTAAATTAAGATGGAAGATAAGCCTTGGTTTCTCAAGGAAGATTTACTCAATTTTTAGTAGAAGATGAGAATTACATGCAAGCAAAATAGGGATGGTAATCCCAAAAGGTGAACCTTGCAAACTTTCTAGTTGAAGATACATTTATCCCCAATCAAAATATTTCAATTATAGCTAATACCAGATCCAAAAGGAAGGATTTAGGATATGATCATGGTTTTGACATAAGTTCAAGTAACCATCCTACAAGGTATAAAGGTGTGAGTACAAGTGTGGTAGTCCCTAGAACTTGTGTATCTCCTCAAAATCACATTGTTGGAAGGGTGAATCAAAGTGATCCATTGCCTCAATCTCAAGGAACTTATTTGCCTTTAATAATATATGAAAAGGTGAGTTTTCCCACCTTGAACATCATTAATTCTTTAAAGAATGATAAATCTAGTCTCTCTCTTTGGTAAATGCTTCACTTGCCTAGTCAAAAGGAGTTTCTTCAATAACAACTATCCCAAATCCACCTTAGTCCTCAACCATGAATTCATGGTAATGTTTCCATCACTAATGCTCCCACACACACTGTTTAACCCTCTTCCAAATCTGAAAATCCTCCACCCTTCTACCTCACTCTCATTGTTGGAAACAAACTTGTTTAGAATTGTATTGTAGATAGTGGGGCAAGTACCTCCATTATTCCCAAACTTGTGGTAGATAATTTGGGTCTAAATTATGAACCATAAATTAAGTGATTACTAAAAAATGATAGGACACCAGCTAAGTTAGTGGGACCTGTCAAATGGTTGAGATTTTTCTTGCATTATTGTCTTAGCTTCCTAATTCTTTAAGATATAGTAATGGTTTATTTTCCTACCCACTTTGCTATCTGCCTCTCAAGGGATTTCATAGATAAGATAGGAGACTTCCTCTAAGTTGATCGGTCCTTCTTGGACTTCAAGACAAGGTATGGAGAAAAGATAACCATTATAACTTAACCATTAGCTAAGTTTCATATTGAGCCCTATGTGGATGCAAGAACTAACTAGAATTATGTAATCAATGATTAAGAAGAGTCTGTTATGGATGATGGAGAATCCTCTCATCTTGAGGGAATACCTTATCTTTTCCTAGATGAGTATGGTGCTAACACTTATGGACATGATCCATATATTTTATTTTATCAGATTGATCTTGGCACATACATCACCCATGAAGAAGGTGATGGACAATATGAGGTAAACATTGATAGTTATTTTCCACAAGATGTTGAAGGTAATACATTATTCATTTGCATGATGATGATGTTCTTTAAAGTATGGTAGATTAGGATGATTAAGAGAACAATGCCATTCTACCTGCATAAGATGGAGGAGTTTATGAACATGACATCCATGAAGAAGAAGAATATGACCTATGACAAAAACTTCATGCCATAGTTCAAGAATTTGAGCAATTGAGTTAATCTAATTCCCTCCAAAGAAGCATGACTCTGATAGTAAAGTTGTTGAGTGTCTTATCAAGCATGAATGAGAATGTATTATCAAGCATGAATGAGAATGTCTTATCAAGCATGAATGAAAATGTCTTATTAAGCATGGAGAAGAGTATAAAACTACTATCATGAAGGTTACAATCATGGAGTCTAGTGAAGCTAAGGCAAAAATTTATGTGTTTGAAGAGCAGTCTAAACCTGAGTCTGAATTTGAATCACTTTTAGATGTGTTGGAATATCAAGAACAGAAAATAGATGGTCATATACATCAAGTATATCATGTTCAAGAAGAATGCAAGGTTGAATCAACTCTGATGACTCCTCAGTTGTAGTTTGAGAGGTGCCAATTAGAAATGGTAGAAATCAATCAAGTTTTAAAATCAAATAAGATTCTTGGAGGACAATATGGAGTATTAATCAGGTCTCCAAGTGCGAGACTTGCAGTATGAAGAAGATCTAAAGGTGGTAAGTCATTTGGCTATATATGCAATCAAGTGTTTATTAATAAGTATGCTTCACATGATGGATTGCTTTCATGGAGAAAAAATGATGTAAGAGGTACTATATTTGATCCTAGTTGAATTATGGTCAATTTTTTTCAACTCAAGTGTTTTAGGTTTTGTACATCTTATGATAGGTGTGATTTGTATATGTTGTGAGTGTTTTCCCCAAGTTTTCTTGAAAACATAAGTGTGTTTGCTTAGTGTGTTATCTTGTATGTTTATTTCCTATTATTTTTTGTTTTTTGGTTTTATTTTAGATGTAATTTAGTGTTATTATAGTACATAGGTGACTCCATATCCTAATGGATAGGATAAGGATACTAGTCTTTGGCATAGCTAGCTTGCCACCCCTAGAAATCAACAAAATGCTGACTAATTTGACCAAAAGTCAAATTAAATCAACCCCCTATATATTTGAAACTTTAGAGTCCCCTAAGGTGTAAAATGTGTACCATGGTCTTAATGAGGTCAAATATAAAGTGTTTTACCCTTATCACTTTTGTATAGTTAGTTTTATGTCATCTAGGGGTCACTTTTAGGGTCATTTAATGAAGTGGTATGGTTTCCATGAGAATGAAATTGTGTCCAAATATACTCTAATGTCCTACATGTTATAATATCCAGGTAAACTATTTTTATACTAACACCCTATAGGTGCAATATTAAAAATAAGAAGATTAGGTAGTTTCATGTGGTTTTAGATAGTTTTACAGCTTATATAATAGTTTAGGCACATATGGATACTTAAAAATTGTATTTTTAGGTATCATAAACTCACTTACATTCTCAAGTATCTTTAAAAGGTCTAAAAATATTAGAAACCATTTTATCTTTCCTATTGCTCTCTTGGACGCTAAAATGGTCAATTAGTTTTAGCTTAGTACAAACAAGTGGATGTGAGTTGGAGAAAATGATTTTGAGAGATAATATTAATATATTTTTACTTCAAATTCATGGAATTAGTTAGAGTATTAGTGAATTTTTCTCTATGATCCATTGCTAAGAGTGTTACCTCTTCTTTTCTACCTATACATCCCCATAGCCTTCAATTTTCTCTTCTATTTGGATTGGTCTTTGCAAACCAAGTATTGTACATTATCTTGAGGAGTATCAGTATCCTTATAAAAAAAATTTAGTCTTTTTTTCATGTGTGAAGGTGAATAATTTGGTAGAAACTTCTTTTTTTACTAGTAGAGGACTCTTCTCAATCTAAAGACAATGTTTAATCAATTACAGAGGCTTATTTCCATATTTTGGTCTTTAAAATAAGTCTAATTCAAGGTAATATGTTGTGTTCAATTTCCCATTACATGGTTATTATTCTATTTTTTTAAGGTTATTCTCAAGACTAACATTGATGAAGAACATAGTTAGAAACATAAACACAGTCAAGATCTCCCTGCAATAGTCACCTAAAACCAAGTGGAACTAAGTCTTGAATAGTCATGGTGGTAAGACAAGAATATTTCAAAGTTTTGAGATGATTATGAAGTGAAAAAAATAGGACTTAGTCATCTAAAGGGTCATATATTGGTTGAGAATATCAATTCAATATACATAATCATATATCTGATGTTCACCTATAGGCAGCTCCAACATAGGTCTAAGTAATGTTGAAATGGAGATGCTTGAACTCAATTAACATATTAAATGAGATTTTAGAATGTAGAGAGGAGCATGGTGATAATGGTAGATCCATTATATGCAAGCATACTTGAATCCATGTTCATAAGTTTGAAAAGTTCAAATTGATACACTTTAACTTAACTTCTCTGAATCACATTTTGCTCATACACTTGGTCTTCTCTTAGTAGAGTGTCTTTAGGAATGGATAGGTATTATGGTTTCCATATTATATCCCAATCCTAGGGGTAATGATTTGATAAAATAAAGTGGTTGTTTTATCAAGAGAGAGTGGTGTTTTAGTGATTTCTAACTTAGGTAGGTTTTGACCTAAAACACTCGTAAACATTGTGCTAAGAGGACTAAAAACAAAAAATCCTATAGTGACCTATAGTATTGAGTGAAACTATGGTCTATAAACATGAGTTAAGATCACATAAGTGCAAGATGACCTAATGAAACACAAGTAATGCATATATGAGCACCAATAGAAGTTCTCAAATCCCATCTAATACACATATATAGGTATCTACAGTATGCTATAGTAGATAGACTAACTCATGATAGTGTCAAGAAAAAGGTAGTTTATATGTGAGCACAAGTCTCTAGGCAATATTTGAGTCCATTGAAATATATATGATCTTAGGGACTTCAATAATAACCTAAGCATGAAATATAATGTTTAAACATGAATAGGTACCCATAATAATTCCATTTTCTTGTGGTGAAAACCTATAGTTAATATAGAACTTGGACTAGCCTATACAAATGGAAGATTCAAGGTGTGAAAGGTTGGAAGAGATGAAGAATGGGATGGATATACATATATATATTAGAGTGTTTGGATCTAGGGATAACATGGAATCATGTTATGATATTTATTAGAGTGTTATATATACATATTACACTCTAATAAATATCATAACATGATTCCATGTTATCCATAGATCTAAACACTCTAACTTATATGGAATTTGAACAAACCCAACTCTGCATATAGACCCTATAGACAATACACAAATTGAAAAGTTAGTTTTAGGTTTTGTGATGTTGAGGGATCTTAAGAGGTGTTCCAACATTATAGATTTGTATAGAAGATCATCAATACCTAATATATCTCTGCATGACCACAATTTGGCTAGACAAATAGGGAAAATGCACTCTATTTTGTCTCAGATAGAATGTACTCCCAGTCAAGTCAAAGACTGTAGGTTTACTATGTGAGTGTGATAAAGGGGTGAAATGAGAGTCTTAAATTCATTAAATGATGATTCCTATAGTTATATTGAAGGTGAACAAGTATGAACAAACACCCATAGTCACTAGTGTATGTAATCATAAATGCCTCATGTCTATAAATCAATCTTAGCTTGGAGAAGATAGAGCATACCGACACTTCTAATTGGGAATACATTTGTTAAGTGGGAGTATGACCAATATGGGGATCTACTAGACCAAATTAGGGGATATCTTATCACAATACACTATGCTAAGAAGGTTTCAAATCCTCTAATCTAACATAATCAAGTGATAACCCTAAAGGGGTCTTAGGTTTTGATATTTCACCTAAACTAATACCAAGTAAAGTAAACCTAATCTAGTGCTCACCAAAGCTTGTGGCATAAAGTGGGGGTTAGAAACAATAAAATTAAATATGCATAGAAAACATATACTCACATCAATGTATATGAAATATTAATACATGGAATAGAATAAAAAATGCATTATCTATGTACTCTTACAAAGGAGAAATAAAGTTAGGAATACTTACCTTTGAAGATGAACCCACCAAGCCTCAATCTCTCCCTTGGACAAGGTGATTTACAAGAAGTTGTTATGGTATGTAAGGATGATAAAGACAAATCATCTCTAGGATACACAACCTATCGATGCATCCAAAAGACTTCTTCATAAGACAAGATCCGTATCTCCAAAGAAAGTATAGAACCCCAAGCTTTACTTCTCAAGTATAATGGTCAATACGCAGATGTGTGTTATCTCTAACTTTCTTCACTTCTCATTTATAATTGATGGAAATGAACTTGTATGTATAGGTGGATATTTCCTTAAACCCTTCCAAAAATGTTAGCCAATAGGGTCAACCTATTTGACCTAGTACAATTCTAGATTATAATTCACTAGGTCATGAGCTAAGCCAGCCAAAGGTCAACTAGCTCCTAAGTGAAAAATAACTTGAAATTGTATAGGGTCAACCTAGTCAACCTAGTATAGCTAACTAATAAAAAGTGATTTATGTGAGGAATAGAAGGATAAAATGTAACAAATGCCTAGAATGGGTATGACAAAGAAAAACAAGCTTAGGGTAAATGATTTTAGGAGACAAGTTTGTAGGTAACAAGTGGCTAAAGGGTCAAAAATACTAAAAAGCACCAATGTTCTGCCCACCCCTTTCCTGGTATACCCCTTAAGGCATGTACTCAGAGAGATTAAGACTCAATGGGTTCTTGAAAGATAAAAAGTGTCAGTAATTGATAAAAGTTTGAAAATATTATGTGTATACAACTGGAAACCACTTAGAGGTGGTCATAAGTGATCAAGCATAGTTAGCCCTAGAACTAGACCTAAGCCCTTCAAGGGTATATCTTCACTTCTAAGACAATATGACCATTCCATTATAGTTTAGAGACTTAAAGGGGGTGTATAAGGTTGATTGAAGTCATTAGTTTTTAGGGAGTTACAACAAATTGGCCATTTTGACCCAATTCTATGGCAAACCTTCTCAAAATGCAATAAAGAGATCAATAGGCCATTGTTAAATGCTCACATATATATGTATTGATTTCTTTGTGCCCTAATGAGATATAGGTAGATGATTAGGGTCATAAACTTAGTTTTAATGGCATTTTTTTAGGGGTTGGATATCCAAGTTTTATGAATTATTATTAAGAACCAAAACTTGCTAAAGCCCTCCTTAACCCCATATTTAAGATTCAGTGGAGAAAATAGGAAATAAAATACACTAAGAGGGGGTCAATTGGTGATGAAATTTCCTTGTAAGTGTCTATAAATCACTCAAAGCTTTGGACATATATTTGGTCTATACTATCTCTTATATGGTAGGCTAAAATTTAGGGTTTTTTGTAGGTATTTGAGTGTTATGCAGGTAAAAAAGAGAATGAACATGTGAGATTAATTTAAGGAAGTGAATAGAGACTTATTATAACTCCCTAAACTCATTTCTCACCTTCGATAATCATGTAAACCTATCTACTACATAGTTCATCACAGATAGTGAAGATGATAACTAACTACCTAGTGAGAAGATGAGAAGTCAAATTTAGGATATTTTTAAGGTATACCTGATATATTGGAAGTCAAAGATACTATAAATAGGTGTCTTAACACCACTTTCATGTATTTCCTTGAGAAACCTAGATAATTAGTGATGAGTGAATGCAGGTAGTGAATGCAAGTGTCATGAAGATGGATATCAGTTAGGGGGCATCTAATGGCTATCATATATTGTTTATATCCCCATAAGAAATTTAATATTTTTAAAGTATTCTTAGTTTAATTTCAATTTTTCAAGAGATGCTTCATCATGAAGGCAGTTTCAAGAAGGCAGTTGAAGAGCCTCTATCCCAGTTTAAGGAGTTTATCATGATTTAGATGGACACTTGTCTAAAGAGACCTTCATGGTCTATTTCACACTCCATTATCCTAAAAATTAATTTATTCCCAAATCTTGATACTTTTTCTTGTGACCTTTGAGCTTCACTTCTTCTATCTCCTCTTGCATGCTCTATAAATGCAAGCCATCTTGGCTTTTTTAAAGGGATCCACACTTAGTATGGAAAAGCCATGTTGGTTTGAATACTATATTTACCTTTGAAATAAATGTTTTCAATATGTTTTTATGTTCATGACTCTATTTTCTAAGTGTGTGAAGTGGTGTGTATTGAGTTGTCAAGTGATTAGTATCTATCCTTTCTTTCTCTTTTCTCTTCCATGTTTGGTGCAATTAGTTATCCCTCTAATAGGTCACATGAAGTGTAAATAGTGCATTTTTCTATCTCTAACTATAAAAATTAGCCTTAGTGTCTACAATATGACATGTGGTTCACTCACCATGAGTATTACAATGCATATCACTGCCATTTTTGAAATACTATGTTAGAGCAATCTAGGATGTTGAGACTAGTGTTATGAGTCATGTTTCTTAGTGCAATTATATGGTAATCTAGTGGATATATTTATGGTGTATCACCTCATTAGCTTATGTTATTTTCCATGTTACTTATATCCCTTTCATCCAAGAAAACAAGTAGTCTAGGTGATAATCAAGCAAAGAGAAATCTAGGGAGCTAACCCTTAAAACTAGAGGTTTACCTCTACTATAGGCAACCCACAGGCCTAGATGTAATCCCATGTTTCCCAAATATTAGAGTAGGGTTGAAAAATTATCTCTAGGGTGAAATATTTTGGGATAATAATTATAATTCTAGTTTTCTATTTAGAATCAATTATTTTGGTCATGTTGTCAACCATGACATCAGGAACCTATTATTTAATAAATTCCTTTATTTGCTCCATGGTCATTCAATTCCATTATCTCCATACTAATTCATACTCATCTAAATATTCTTCCCATTAGTATTTCAAGTGAGGCACATGTTCATAGGTCATACTGATACCAAGCCATATTTTTACATATGTGTTTGTGTCTACAATATCTCTATTGGCATACAATCATAGAGTAAATTGGGAGATGGATGATTTAATGTCTTAAGTGTTGACCATTCTCTTGTAAGTGAGGTTTCCCAAATAAATAATAAAAGAGACATCCAAAATGTGTTCATCCCTATAGTATTTATGCATTTCACCTAATTATGTACATATTTCTATCAATATTATCTTTTCATTAATTATTTTAGGGAGTCTCAATGGGTAACCTTTGAAAGCACCAACCCTTATTTAGGTGAATTTATGATATTGGAGATATAAGATATTTTATTGGTTGATTAGGGTAGAAAATAAATCAAAAATACTTCTTCCCTAAATTTTATCTAGAATCTACATTACCCTCATTATAAATGCATCATTCACCCTTGTGAAAAGCTTACTACTTTCTATAATCATCTAAAAATTAGATTTGAGTGATAAGAGTGTTATTTGAGACCACCCAGCCCTAGCTTATCCCTAAACCTATCTAAGGGCCTATTTAGAAAATTATCCATATTTTTTGAAAGCCATACATATCCTTAAACATCCCTAAAGTAGTCATACATCTTCACTTCAGTATCCTAACCCTTAGTGCCTCAAGTTCTACCACCTAGACACTAGTGCCATAATTTAGATAGTAATGCCCTATGGCACTAGCGTCCTAGTTTAGGTGATATTATCATTTTCCCTTCTTTTTTTACCAATTCAAATCAAAAACCACATAGGGTCAATTTTAATACCCATATAATCACTAGAATAATGTGTGTGTGTGTGTGTGTGTGTGTGTGTGTGTGTGTGTGTGTGTGTGTGTGTGTGTGTGTGTGTGTGTGTGTGTGTGTGTGTGTGTGTGTGTGTGTGTGTGTGTCTTTTATCACTTTATCCACTAGATTTAAATTACATAAATAAACTCAGAACAAGTTATGTACAATCAAATTTATCAATCCCTATTCTACCCTACTTCTGTAAATAACCATCTACAACATTCATAATCTTAGATTACTCATATTTAAAATCTCAAACACACTCAAATCACTCAATCTATAATTCATAATACTTTCACTTACACTTACACCAACACTTAGGAGGGTATTACTACATCGAGCTTGATCCCTCCTCAAAATATTGGTACATAGGAAACTCTCATCACAATAGGGTATTGAGGATATCCAGCCTATCCAACTAACATCACACTTTGCTACTTGTTCCAACTGAATGCCCTAAAAATATGGAGGTTTAAGTTTTATATACAAAATCAATCAAAATAGGTTACCTAAATGAAATCAAAACTTGTGCGCATAGGAACAAACTTGGCAGACTCAAACATAGGTTCAACTAGAAGCTTAAAATAGTTCTACACAGAGGATAATAATACCAATATAAAAGCACTAGTGACACATGGTACTACTATAAAATTAGGGTATTACTATCTGAGAAGGATTTTGACATGTAAATCTTGTCTACGACACTCAAATCAGCTTTTATCCCAGTTTTTAACCTCTATATTTCCATCTAGGTATATTTCTAGCAAAGTACTTATTTACATCATTTTTTTCTATTTTTAGAAAGGTCAAACTAGGTCAATTATATTACAAATCAGTGGCTATATTTATTGCATATTTCTACCCTAAATTATTATACTCAGACCCTTTAACAACCTAGGGCTTATATTCCATAACCCTAAAAAGGTTAAATCATTTGGTGAACCTAAATTACTTCAAGCACATTATTTCAAACCCTAGTGAAATATTAGGGTTTCCATTCTTATTTCCAGAATATACTCAATTTTCAATTTACAAACTATTATCATGATTATCATGATGGATGTCATTTTTTGCTTTTTGGCACAAAGTCTTATGGTTTGTCTTGCATGCCTATTACCTACCATTTGTAGAAAGATGCACATGTATGTCACTCCTCTCATGAATCATGTTAGAGCTTATAATATTTTAAACATTGGTCCACCCTCTCTTAAGTCCCATTTTTATGAAGATCATTATTACATGGCTCACTTTGAGTTACCTTTGGTTACTACTCAAAGATAGAGAGTTCAGAGTGATCCTTTTATTTTGCCTCCACCTAGACTAGTTGATTACCTTTGCTCATATCCCACCTCTACTAATCACCCTTAGGAAATAATATATCCTACAATTTGAGTTGCTACTAGATTAAATACGATGCCTCCTTACCCTATACAAGAACAACATAATCCCACCATCCCTCCTCATCCCCATAACACTATAATGGGACCTAGAGATAAACATAGAGCATTTGATATTGTGGATCAATTGAGAAACACACTAGCTAAGATATCCATATGGGAATTACTTCAACTAGTAACTTTTTTCAAAGATATTATTTTTCAAACACTCAATCATACATCTTTACCTTGTGACATAGAGATAAATTAATTTGTATCTATCATGAACAATATCAAAAATAATGAGGATGTTATATCTTTTTACAATGAATATTTACCATCACAATTGGTTATTGATCATAATCTACCACTCTTCATTCAGGCACAAATCAATACAACCACTATTAAAAGAGTTTTAATTGACAGTGGTTCAAGATTTAACATATGCAACCTCACATCCATTTAAAATACATATAATGATATCAAAGGTTTTGATGACATTCCTAGACAAACATTGGGTTTAATTATATTGGATATTATGGTTGGGAAAAAAAACCCTACCCACACAATTTTAGGTGATGCCTTATAATTTGCACTATAACCTAGTACCTAGGAGACCTTGGATACATGTTATGGAGGCTTTACCCTATATCTTACATAGATGCATCAAGTTTTTGCATGATGAGTAATTATACACTTAACCAACAAATAATCAACCATTTAGATATTTCAAAGTCACTGAGCCTACCACCCTGACTATATATTTATATAGGATACCTCATGTTATTATAGAGTCCCCACCTCACAAGAGTCTGATTGTGTAGATGCATACATATGATGTTCAGGAATATAGAAACACTATTATTACACCCATTCCATATCCTCCTAAAACATAGTTACCTCTACCCATGATGGAGGAGGACTCTCCTATAGTAAAAATATCCCCACCTAGGGTAGATGATGGGATTCTCATAGAACAATTACCATTACTTGTTAATTTGGAGAAAGTATACATCCACAACTTTTATAAATATTCCCAAGCCACCATAGAGGATGATCAAACACCCATTGACATTGATGATTACTTATGTTGATTGAAATTCACACAACTAGTCCCTAAAGAGTACAAAAATTATTCTAAGGCACTCATGCCTTTTCCTACACTGGAAGCATCACTTGTTCATAATCCTATATTTATAGGCTCACCTACTTAGTTATATCTAGAGGTAGATCCATACATTCACTCAATACATATGGTTACATATATATATATATATATATATATATATATATATATATATATATATATATATATATATATATATATATATATCGACTCACCTATATAGATTCAGGTAGGTAATTCATAGGATAAACCAAATCAGATTCAATAAATTTTCTTTGACAAAGGATTGATGGCATTACCCATAATTCATCACATATCCATTAGTAGATTGTCATAGCAGGAAGTTCAACCCTTTTGTCATTTTCATATGCTTATAGTACATGATCCAAATATATTCTTAGCATTACAACACATGTTGAATAATTTCAAGGCTTAGGGCACTATTCAGATTATAAAACCTCTATAGGTACAAGCACCATGATAAACTCATCATCGACATTGGTACTCATAAAATGATCCATTGACTATCCAATTATTTTTTGAGGATAGATACATCTCCCATGTTATTATAGATGAGGATTCTAATCCTAATACTTACACTTTGGAATTTATAAAACACATATGACATCAGGAGAATGAATTATAACATGACATACATTTCCAAGATTCTATAGGACATATCATACTATTATTTTTATGTTTCCCCAAGGTGGACAAAATATTATTCTTTGTCATGAACATAAACACTCATATACATGTTGTACTTATCATTACATGACTACATGTGATAGATTCCAAAGTTGTTCGATCAAAAAAATGTTTGACATTCATTCATGAGGGACACATGGTTTGAATTCTACATGATGGCATAGTTGAAAACCATAGGTTTCATATAGATACTCCATAGTCCAATATGGTTTACCATAGGATTGCATAGGAGGCAGCTTACATAGTAGAGGAACATGTTATTTGAATGCATAGAATCCAAACTAATGCCAATGATAAGGCTACACTAATACATAAAACATGGTATGATGATCATGATGATGAGGACTTATTTTAGGCAGGATAGATCTAATATTTGATATTGGATGGCCTCCCACCTGATCCAATGTTTGATTATCCATATCCCATAGATGTGCTCTTGGGTCTATAGAGACATTAAATTTTATTTTTACACTATCTCATTTATTTATAGAATTTACTTATACATATCTTACATCCAAAAAATATAAAAATAATATAATATATCAAAACACAAAAACATTCAAACATTTACTTAGAAAATACAAAATTATAGATTATAGTTTATAGGCATTGCCATGTTTATACTTCTTATATTTTCCAAACACTATATAAGTTAGCTATCTTAGTATAGTATGTTTTTATCATACATACATGCTTCACTTGTTCTTGTTAAGTGTTCGTGGATACTTACAAGACTTATGTCCACTACACAGACCTAGATTTATTATTATCTACCCCTTAGGGGAATGTGCATAGATACATGGGTTCCTCATTTGATATATTCACCCATTTAGGGGTATCCTATATACATTTTCAATTATCAGGTTACATTTTTCTAAACTTTACATCACAGATCTAACATTGTTAGATATTGATATTAATCATCCTACACCTACTTAGATTCATTTCTAACAACTACTACTTTAGACATAGTTTATGTACATCTTATCCTTTACACATATTTTTTCCACATGTTCATCCATACTTTCATTTATAACTTTATTATTTTAGACTTTATTGTGTCTTTATGCTTCTTCTATTTGAAGGAATTTGAATATGTCATTCTTGTATGGCTCCATGCCACTTATTTTCATTATATGTATGCTTTGGACATGTTCCCATGTCCTTGTGTGTACCTTCTTAATTTTGTATTCAAACATTTAAACATATATTTTCATAAGGATTTAATCCAAATTGTTTGTTGTTTGCATATGTGGACATTTTAACATGTCCTTGTATGTCTTACTTTCTCAAATTTAGTGCAATGTGCCATTGTCCCTTGTATTATGGTCACTTAGCCTACTTTATGTGCCTTATTTATGTTGTATGTATAATTTTCTATATGCATCATGGTCATGACACTTGTCTCTTTCTTATTACACACTCTAGTTTTAGATGCCATGAGGGACCTCATGTATCTCCCCTTCCTACTTGGGTGTTGTGATGGACATCATACCCCATACCCCTAGGGTTCTAATCAATTATTAATCAAATTTATTATTCATAAACATTGATATATCTAACTTGACATCCTTTTGAATTTTATATATAACATACATCGTACACTAAAAAATTATGCTTAGACTATCTTGCATTCTGATGTTATGTATGCACATTACATTGGTTTATTACATAGATATCATATATGCTCTAACTAACACATATTTTGTAGATATTTTTATTTTAATAAAAAATTATTGCATAGGTTCAACAACACCCCTCAAGATACAAGGAATCCATAGAGGTTTGTCATATAAATTAGGCTATCTATATGCACTCAGAATATAATTTTTAGCACACAAGAACATAATATAAAAATCAGTCTTAGGAAAACATAGTGGGAAACAAAGACATGAAGATCAATTTTAGTTACACAAAAATCAAAATAGTTAGACATTAATGCCTAGATTATGATACTGGTGACACTAGTGCTACTATCCAATATATGGCTCTACTATCTAGTATCCTCAATTTTAATAAATTTTAGATTGGCCAAAAAATTATAATAGGTACAGTCTAGGTTTGTAGAGGTTTAGTTATAGATTATGAGTTTTGGCTCAATTTATCTCAGATTCATACTAGTTTTCTCAAATTGGGGGCATCATGTGTGGCATGATCATTCCATTTTTGGTTTAGATGCTTAGATACAAATTATTATAATTCAATCCATAATCCATATACTCATATATCAAATTTATGGGCATGTGCATGGCACATTATTTTCTTATGCTCACTTATGCACCAATTGATTAGATGGAATGATAAACTCCATGTCATTATCTATGTTGTACACACTAGACACCAGGTTCAAATTTACACACCAAATTCATGCCTTACTCCATCTGTATTGGTTGAAATTCTTAAGTGGCCCAAAGTTACCTAATATTCTTGAGTGACCTAGAGTCATTTTACATTATAAAGTCCCTGAGTGGTTGTAAAGCTGACATATATAGTTCTAATTATAGTTACACCTCTTCAATTACATCACATAATTTTAGTTTTAGATGCATCTACTACACATGAGTGGTCAATGATCGATTCATAGTCTACATGAGTTCTTAAGCCACCTATATGAGAGGGTTGAACACACCATCATTCTAATTTAAGATATTCATTGGTCATGATCCACCAAGCAGGGGTGGGAAATGATAGAGTCAAAACTAGATTGAGATCTTGATCCACCCATACATGGGTATTGATCAATCCAATAGCTTAACCCAAGCTATTCACTAATTGATCACTATCTATATACACACACAAGTTGTCACCAATTTTATACATTGGTTCACATACATAGTGAGGTGTATTCCTTACTTTCCTCTCTCTTATATAATTACTCAATTGTTCATTTTTCTTTTGATATCTCTTAAGTAATGACTTATTTGAGTATGTTTCATTTTTAGGACATGCAAAAAAGCATGCTTAACATACTCAGATCTAGATTCATAGGATTTTCCTCTTAGGCAAGTGAAAGTAAGCTTATTTTTCATTTATCCTAGTTATTTCACTTTGCTTCATTTATAGAATAAATGGGAGAAAATTTAATCATCTAAAAATGACACTTGAGTGCTAATAGTGTTACTTGAGACCACCCATCCCCATCTTAGACCTAGACCTATCTTAGGTCCCATTTAGACAATTATATACATTTTTTATAGGCTATATGCATCCCTAAACATCCCTAATGTAGTCCTAAACCTTCACTTTAACATCTTGACCCATAGTGCCTTACGTTCTTCCACCTAAACACTAGTGCCATAATTTGGATAGTAGCAGCCTATGGTTCTAGTGTCCCAATTTTAGCATTATTTTCCTTTTACCTAATTTTATTACCAACATATATCTTTTCAAATCAAAAACCACCTAGGGTTGGCCTAGACCTATTTTAAGACCAACACAAGCACTAGATTTGTGTGTGTGTGTGTGTGTGTGTGTGTGTGTGTGTGTGTGTGTGTGTGTGTGTGTGTGTGTGTGTGTGTGTGTGTGTGTGTGTGTGTGTGTGTGTCCCTTTGTCCACTGGATGGAAATTAGATGCAAATTACCCAAACAAAATCAGAATAAATTATGCACAATCAAGGTTATCAATCCCTATTCTACCCTACTTCTGCATACATCCATCTACAACATTCCTAAGCTCAGATTACTCAATTTTATAATATTAATCACACTCAAATCACTCAATCCAACATTCATAGTACCTTTACTTGAACTTGGACAATAATTTGGGGGAGAACTACATTGATATTGATCCCTCCTTAGAGTATTAGTATGTAGGAAACTCTCATCATAGTAGGGTGTTGAGGATGTCTAACCTACTCCAATAACATCACACTTTGATACTTATGCAAACTAGATAACCTAAAAACATGGAGGTTTAGGGTTTACATAAAAAATAAATTAAAACAAGTTACTTATAAGGAATTAAAACTCATGCACATAGGAATAGGTTTGGTAGACTCATACACAGGTGCACCCAAAAACTACTATCCAAGAAGGGTTTTGACACCTAGATACTATCCACGACACTTAGATCAGCTCCTATCCTAGTTTTTAGCCTATATATCTCCCATCTAAGTTAATTTATAGCTAAGTACTCATTTACATCACTTATTGTTATTTTTATAAAGTTCAAATTGGGTTAATTCTATTAAAAATTAGTGGTTGTATTTATTACATATTTCTACCCTAATTTACTATAATCATACCCTTTAACAACTTAGGGCTTAATTTCCATAACCCTAAAAGAGTTAAATCATTTTCTTCTAGTGTTAGCTATGGGAAACATTTGTAGATTTGGGTGACATGGGAGTACATGAGGTAAGAATTCATAAAAAAATATTTTATCAGGTGTACATGTTGTTCATGTAAACTCCTATGTTCATGAAATACTCATGAGATTGGGTATTCCCTAAAAGGGAAGATGGGGACAACTACATACTTTCATCCTCCATTTTAGGACTGATCTAGGATCATCTTATGTCATGGTTTCAAGTATTTCTTCACAAATGGAGTCTACATGAATAGTCTCCAAGAGATATACTATAACCACTAAAATTTCAATATGAATTTAATATACATAGGTATAATTATCAAAGATTATTATGCGAATTTGATCATTATGATTTTCTATTTCTAAACACAAGGGTAAAGGATAGTTAAATCTTAGAAAAAAACATAAAAAGAGAGGGAGGAGTAAGGCATAGAAGAGAGCCTTAAGATCTATAATGAACTCAATGCATGGATCATTGGACCAATTTACCTTTCCATATTTATACAACTTTATATTGATTTTCACTAAATTTATACCTCCAAGAACACACAGTGGGAAGAGTCTAAGGAAACTAGGAGTATGCCTCAAATATGAGCCCTCACTAAATATGAGTACTAGGAGTTTATAGTAAACTACACATAAACACCTTATGGTAATTTTTAGATTAACACACAAATTAAAAATACTAAAAAATGGAACCAAGATAACTCATACAGTGATTATACTAACTAAGCACATCATAACCATAACACAAATAAAGTAGCAAAGTATTAATCCAATTAACCTAGCATTGAAAATAATTCAAAAATGGAGATGAAAGATAATTTAGACATAAAACAAACCCTTTTTTAGGAAATAAGAATTATATTCATTAAAAATTAAGTGTTATGTACAATAATTGATCTTAGCCAACATTAAAGTTTAGACAAATAAAGGAAAAACTAGGTGAAATCCTAGATATAATCTAATAGTACTTTCAAGAAAATTTGGTCAATGCCTATATTACAATATGACTTTGACTTATATAAATGAGGATGGTGCTCACCTATAAATAATGTGAGGATCCAATCTTAGGCCCTGATGGACACTAATGATATTTATAGACATAATTCAAAATTCAAAATAAATAAATAAACCCCTCAAGCCTAAAAAAGTTCTAGGAGGGACCATCTAGTTGATAAAGGCAACTATGAAGGTCCATCTCCCAATTTCTTTGATCTATCATCCATAGCCTACAATATGGCTACTATGAGGTTAAATTCCTTATCTATATTAGAAAGGTTCATCAAGGACTCTATGAATGTCACCTCATCTTGAGTCACCAACCTTCAATATACTTGGAAGGGTGCTTCCACTGACACCTAGACCTCAAAGACCAGGTTGATGTTTGTCATCGATTGCATTGATAGCTCCAACACTACTTGAACCCCTTCTTGGTTTGGTTTAGTGACTTTATCCCTCATGACCTAGTTAAATCTACATAGGTGGACTCTAAATTCTCCTTGGTCTAACAAGGTGCCATCTAGTTGGAATAGCACATAGATATTGATCTATTTTAAATAGGTCAATATCTTTTTCCTACCCTTTTCTAAGGGTCTAATTATATTACAAGCCACACCCAACCAATCCTCTATAGTAGCCTTCATTTTTTTTATGTGTATTTGATATAACCCCAAGTCTAAAGCTGGCATTAGTTTTAACTCCAATAATACGCTCATGTTAATCACCACTTATATCTTCCTACACTTTCCATCCATCTCTGCAATCCTCTCCATGTAAGCCTAAGTTTTTTATATAAGTAAATTGGTCTCAACCAGCATCTCCACTACCTTTCCAAATACTAATAATTTTAGTAAGAGGGCATCCTTGACTTGCCTAATCAATCTGATGGGAAAAAAGCTCTTCCCCTAGGCTTCTAAGGTCTAAACTCAGATTTGCATGTATGTGAGGAGAATTTCTGGCATATCATGAGTTGTTAAAAGAATGAAGAGTGGGTCCTCAACTATCCTTTCTTTCCTAGTTGAATTCCTCACCTTAGTGAGGGATAACAAATCCTAATGGGTTTGTCAAACCATTAGGTTCCACTCTTGGATGAACCTCTGGGTCAATGTCCTCTTCATGATCCCTAAAGTTTGGTTAAAGCTCCACTATACATCTGGGTTACACTAAGCAGTCATCATTGGTGCTTGCAAACTTGGGAACATTCCTAGGGTTGTAGGAGGAGTAAGATGGGTGGATAATATGGTGGTGAAGGGCATAAGATGAGGTGGATGGGAAATGGAGGAAGTGGAGGGGGTGAATGAGGAAAGTAGTGGAGTTAGAGGGGGCATGGGAGTGAAATGAGGAAGAAAAAAAGAGGAGGCCCATGGGAACACTTTTTCCCGTAACTTCTCCTAGGTTCATATTCACTTAAGGGGGAATTTCCCCCAAGAAAGTGTTGTTGAATATAAGGGAAGAGATGGGTTGGTTGAAGGTAGATCCCATATTGCCCTCAATAATGGAAAGGGGAGGTCAGGGAGAAATGTATGAAGTGATACAGTTGGGGTCAAAGGAAATGTAAAGGCTATTGGGGGAGGTTATATTAGAGCTTAAGGCCTACAACTTATATTTATAGTATGGGATGACTTCTACTTATTTTTAGGCCTCTTACCCAAGTTAGCTCTAGATGTTGTAGTGGAAGGATTGGTTGGGATAATAGGAATTATAGGGGCTAATGGTAAAGGAACTCAAACTACTAAAGGAGCATTGAGATGACTAGAGGGGGAACTAGGATGGTTCTTCTCATTGGTGATATTATCTTAATGGTTGTATCCATGCTCACTAATGAAGGTATACCTGATGGTACCTAGACTAAATTAAGCCCAAAGGAAGCATCAAGAGGGTTCTAAGTTATGAAATGGATGGTGTAGAAGGGAAAAAATAGGTAAGGATGATCAAAATACCAAGGCTAAATGTATTTTGGTAAATGATGAAACAAGTGCAATGGGGAAAAGAGGAGGCACCACTTGGGGGGCTTGTAAGAGTGGAGCAGAACTAGTGGGTGTCAAGATTAGGTGTTACAAAATGATGAGAGTGAGGGGTGGAAGGGAGATGGATGAAATTGGAGCTATAATGGGTGTAACATATTCTAGTTCTTTTTTGGAGCCTTGTTATGGGCTCGCCCTCACACTATATATCACATTGAACCTCAAGGTTTATGTAGCCTAGGTTTGAGGTGTTAGTGGGTGAGTTGGTTATGCCTAGGCCACCTACTATCAAGTAACATAGGTTTGACCCCATCACAACTAGACTATTAGATTTATCTAAGAAGGTAAACATGGATCGAGGATATAAGGAGTGATTGGAGGAGGTGGAGTTTGAATTGGGACATAAGGATTAGGAGCCATCAGAGGAGATAGAGCTAGGACTAGAGTATGAAGAGGAGAAGGTGGAATAATGCCCTATAAAATCCTCCTACAGATATCAAGAGGAGTCAGTGTTGGATCCTCCATAGATCAATCAATATTTTAAATGGGATCAGATGAACCTACTACCTTCTTTCCTTTTTCCTTCTTTGTCATGATCCTAGATAATAACTCCTAGTCATCGGTGGCTTCCAAGTATAGATCATCATCATCCTCTATTTTATGATCATACTTGATATTAAGGTGGGATAAATACCACTCTAAGAGAGATTTGGCATTCCCCATAAGGTCCCAATTTTAGAGCTCAACTCTTACTAGGGCAAAGGAGTCCTGCCCAAATGCCATCTTATAAATGGGATGGAAGATATATACACATGGTGCCTAATAATGATCAGAAGTGGTGGGCACACCTTTTGCTAGCAACCTATACAAAAGCCAAAGATGCCCTCCACCAGCTAGTAATCAATCTCCTACTCTACAATAGGATCTAGAATGAAATATGGTAAGCAAAAGGGCTATTTGAGGAAAGCCACAATTTAGATCATAGTGTCTTCTCTATAAAGACAATACTCCCTAATGGTAATGATGAAGTCCAATATTGCTTATGATAGCTAGGGCATCAGGGCCTCATTGATCACATTATAGACTATTGGATATAAGTACTCATAGATGTCTCAGATGTGGTTCTATAATTGGTGGCCATATAGTTTTTAGAAGACCAAATAGACCATTGAACACCTAGGAACCCACATAGGAAAAGTTGAAGGTTTGAAGGAGAGATTCCTACAGACCATGTCCACAAGATAACTCATTATATATAAATTACCTCTAGTTTAGGCATCCATGATGGCATTGACTAACTTGAATTTGATTAGTCCTCCCATGTTTGGAACTTTGGAGTGTGTGAAGATCATATGGAGTAGGGGTACCCATAGTTCATTAATTTGTAATTAGTCTCGGGCCTCAAATAGTCAGTTCAGTAGAATCATGCCTACCCAAAAAAATTGTGGAAGCTATGGAATGTGTACACATTTATGCCCTACTTGTTGACCCATTTAGAATCTTGGTTCTCAACCCAGTCTTAGAGCATATATTTGGTAGGTTTCCATCTATGTCTTCATTGTTTCCACTTCATAAGAGAAGGTGTAAGCCACAAGGGAATAGTATGATTTATAACCATTTTTAGAGATGTTTATAATCTAGTGCTAAGAGTTGGGAGAGCACACATGGTCATGGACCCCATTCTACACTCATATGGTAGTGAGAAGGAAGTTTCCAAACAATTTAGTGTAGGGAAATGCCATTGGTTTGACTACATCCCTATACATTCTACATTTCTTATAAGACTGAAGGGTATCCTCAAATTTTTCTTATTGTTCATCATCAGAGCTTGAGTCTCTGGGCACTTGATCAACTTCTTTAAACATGGCATTGTAGTGCTTGAACTTGGTCAAGAGGAATATGGTATCCTAAAAATTAGACTTAGACTTTGGGTTTGAAGAGGATGTGCCCATTGTAGTAGGATGGAGGGGTAATAACAAGGCTATGAGCCTATGAGGCATAAAAATTAGTGATACTCTATGAGACTTGGAAGGTTAAGATTTGAAGTGCTTTCAAAGGTATGTAGTTGTAACTATTAGTAGGCTATTCTTAGGATTTTATAAACTCATGTAAACATCCCCCTGTATTAATGGAATTTGGTGTCTCACTTATTGTGAATTGAAATTTGAGTGGGTGGTTAGATTTCCTCTCTTTACTTCTAAATCTAGAGTTAAATTTGGAGGCCATAATCTTCTATTGCTAGCCAAATTTAGAAATGGTGATGGGATATTTTAAAGCTATCCAATTAGGCCCATCTTTATATTTCATTAATTCCTAGTGCATGGTAGGCATACAGTTGCATCCCTTAAGGCTTCTTGGTTAACTCTTACTTTATGTCACATGTTCATTGATCCTCCTGCTAATGTTTGGCACTTAGTAATGAATTTGTATCTATGTTATACACTTAGGTTTTATGAAGTATTGTTTATATACATGTGGAACATCTTGATTGGTTATCTAGCCTCATTCATACCCCATTCTACCTTATGATTGGGTTGTGCTCTCCTAAGATCTAACATCTCTGATAGGTCTAGGGACTAGCTACTCTAATAACTCAATGACTTTGTGAATTTTGATTGGGCTAAGCTTTATTAGGATCTAACATCTTTGATAGGCTTAGGTACTAGTTGATCTAACAACTTTATGACATGGTACCTTTTGATTAGGTTGAGCTCTCCTAGGCTCTAACATCTCTGACAGGCTTAGATACTAGCAACTCTAATAAATCAGTGATGTGGCACCCTCTAATTAGGCTAGGATATCTTAGGCTTTGATATTTCTAAGAGGTCCATGTACTAGCCACTCTGATAACTTAGTAATGTGGCACCTTCTAATTGGTCCAGGATCTCTTGGGCTCTAACATATGTGATAGGCATTGGACTAGTCACTTTGATAACTTGACAATGTAGTGCCTTTTGATTAGGTTAAGCTCTCATAGGCTCTAACATCTCTAATAGGTCTACATATTAGTTGATTTAACAACTCAATGACATAGCACCCTCTGATTAGGTCAAGCTCTCCTAGGATTTAACATCTCTAACAAGTCTAGGGATTGGCCGCTCTGACAACTTGGTGACACCTTTTGATTGGGCTAGTCTCTCCTGGGTGTTGACATCTTTGATAGGTCTAGGGAATGGCTGCTCTAAAAACTCATTCATGTGGCACCCTCTAATTAAGATGGGATCTCCTAGGATTTAATAACTATGATAGGTCAAGGGATTGGCTACTCTAATAACTTGTTGATGTCTATAAAAATAATAAGTAAGAAGTGAAAATGGGATGCAATGCATTAATACTCACTCATCTATCATTAAGATCTTGATTTTTCATGAATGGTGATGGGTCTATTGCTCTGGGAAAGGAATAAGACTCTAGGAAATTTCATCAAAATTAGCCCTACAATGTTATCATCCTAACTCATAAAAGCACAAATCTACCCTAGTCATAAAATAAAATAAGGCTTTCTACTTTGTTAGGAACCCAAGGAAGAACACAATTGATTACCATATACAAGCAACTTATGATGCAGAATTAACCAGAAGTAACAAGTAACTAGAAACTAGAAACAACACAGAATATGAGAGAAAATACACAACTTGTATTAATACTCATACAGAAAAGAATACAATAAAGAAGATGCCACTTCTTCTTCACCACCTCTCAAAGGCTTCCCACACCTCAAGTGAACAGTAATTATCTCCTCAAAGCTCTCTCTCTTACGGTCCCAACACACAACTCAAACATAGAGTTGGTGTTCACCTCCAACCAGTCAATATCCACTACTACCAATACACCAGTGCTCCACGCACTTCAAGTACTTAATGTACATCAAGTATATCTCCCAAGAATTGTAACAACCTGCAACCCAAATGATCTTACTTATGGAAGGAACTGCCTTGCTTCCTCTTTGCTCTCTAATTGAGTACACATCGTACTCCAAGTAGATCTTGCCTGATACTACTCCCTATTGTGTTGCTATCCTCCTTGATCTTGCACACCTGCAAATCAATCTAGTTCTGCACACCTACAAACCTAGACCATGCACACACATACACCTGCAGATCAATGATCTTACTTACCCATGTAGATCTCCAAAATTGGCCTTGCAACCCCTACTGACCAAGATCCTACACACCTAAAGAACCCTTCTGATTCTCCAAAACCATCACCCATACTTGGCACTATTGTGGAACTAGGAGGAACACCCTTGCTCACTTCACACACAAAAGGAGCTAACTTTGCTCAACTCAAACTAGAACACTTTATAATACAGCTCATGAGTCTATTATATAGATCTCATGCAAACAATAATTAGACACCTAATTACAATAATTAGATCTGTAGCTTTGAGTCTAAAATTGGCTCTCATCATGCAAAAAATTGGTTCGTTAACCAAATATTCATGAACTGGCAGTTTTGAACCACACAGGTGACCAACGTCGGTCCCTGTCAGCCTGGAGGTGATCGACGCTGGCCGATCCCTGACCGATGTTGGTTATTGTCTTCACTCTATTTGATCAACATTGGCTGATCAGACCGATGTCAGTTTCTCTGCAACTCAGCAACCTCTCTACAACCTCCTCCATGTCTACATCAGTGAAGCTTTTAGCTCCACAAGCTAACAATCTCCCACTTGGAGATAAATAGCTACACTATACTTATACCTGTACCCCATCTAATCTGTTTCCTAGCTTGTATCCCTCTTCAAGATCAATCTTGAAGACCAACCACCACACATCCCATGGTGCACCTCCTGTCATCTAAGTAACTTGCCACATCTGAAGTACTTGATCCTACATAGCATGAATCCCTGCTGCTGGTCCATCTCAGACACCTAAGAATCCACTGAACTTCCCTCCAGTGCTTCCTTCCAGGATTGACTACAAAATTTTTGGCAGTTCCCACTGCTTGGGAAAACTTAGGTCTATACCAAACCTCATGTGATTTTAGACACTGAACTATCTAGCCCTTGGTGTGCTCCAGTTCTCCATCCTGCGTATTGAACCTTGCCAATACCTGATTCACATCAGCTCCCACTGGAGACAAAATCAACCTGTGATCTTCCATGTCTCCCATGCCAAAGAACTTTGCTACTCCAAATTCCTCATGGCATGCCACTGAACTAACCTTACCTTTAGCTCAACAAAACCCTATATGTACAAACCTACTAGCTAGCATACCATCCACATACAGTAACAGGATAATGTTGCAATCATCATCCACCTGGTAAGACAAACACAATGGTTACAATGACACTGACTAAAGCCCTACTTTGTCATCCACTTGTCAAAACCTAGACCACTATCTTGCAGCTTCCTCAAGAACATATGACCTGGCCTTCCGTCTCACGTGTCCATTCTCTTTATTCTTTAACCAAGGTATCCATTCCTCTCAGTGCTTTCATACTGGCTGGAAACCCTACCAAATCTCCCATTTGGTTTTGCATCCTGTTCATGCCATGCTCCCACTATTTCCTGGATCTTTCCTGCTCTACAGTCAGCAACTAGTATAAAGAAGAGGAACAATGAATTTGAGGCTTACTTACACTTTCAGTCCTCCCCATGGGTGTTTGAGACTCCTTGATAGCTTGTTGTCTGCCCAAAATATATCTTAGTGACTGACCTCGATCACCACACAGTCTACATCCAACTGACGTTGGTTCCATGCAACTATCCAGGTCACCGACATTGGTTATCTTGCCAACATTAGTCTCCACCTGCTCGACACTATCAACTCCTCTGGTCTGCACATGATTGACATCAGCGCCTGTTTGTTTGACGTCAATTACCCTTGACCGATGCCGGTACCTGTGTATGCCTGTGAGTGATGATTTTTTACCCGTGAGCTCCTTTGAATCAAAACCCATGTCCAAACTACCCTACTCAGAAGTATCCAGCCCCATCCACTGGTCTCTATCCATCATCTCCTCTAAGAACACCAAGGCTTTCCAGTTCTTAAGTTTATCAAATACATCAGTCTTCCTTTTCCTACAATAAACACACTCCTTTTTTGTAGCATCCCACTGCGTACAGAAATCTTGGTCTATGCTCTCCGAAGCTGAACTCTTACCATCTGACTCAAGAACATCCATTCCCTTCTCACTTATGTGACCAAGCCTACAAAGCCACACCTATGTAACAGAAGTAGAATCAGTAATACAAGCAAGTAGATAAAGAATACCTGCTTTCTTACCACTAGCTAATTCAAGTGCATCCGATGTGAGAGTTTTTGTGCATCTCTCATCACCCAACTTTCCTAAAGAAATTAGCCACATCTTCAAGCTTGGGACCTGCATGACCTTCTTCAACACCCATGTTTTGGCCGCCTGCAATTTTAGCAACACTTCCCCTTTGCCAACAACCTGACAAGGCTCACCAACCCTTCTACTTGGGGATGCATGGAAAGAGGCAACAGAATCTATTAAACAAGACTCAACTTTATCCAGAGCATCATGTGCAACAACACCTGCAACATCTGCTTCTTCATGTTGATCTGCTACCAACCAACAATCTTTATTTACCTGCTCTTTCTTTCCATAACACCGTAAGTGACCATTCGTGCTATTCAGTTTCTCCATTCGTAGCTTACTTTCTTCTACCATTGTTATACTCCCACTCAATCAGAAACCCCTGAGAGTGCCTTATAACCAAACACAAAACCTGCTCCCTATAACCTTAGCTCTGATACCAACTGTTAGGAACCCGAGGAAGCACACAATTGATTACCATATACAAGCAACTTAAAATGCAAAATTAACAAGAAGTAATAAGTAACTAGAAACCAGAAATAACATAGAATATGAGAGACAATACACAACTTGTATTAATACTCATACAAAAAAGAATACAATAAATAAGATTCCACTTCTTCTTCACCACCTCTCAGAGGCTTCCCACACCTCAAGTGAATAGTAATTCTCTCCTCAAAGCTCTCTCTCTCTTACGGTCCCAACACACAACTCAAACACAGAGTTGGTGTTCACCTCTAACCAGTCAGTATCCACTACTTCCATTACACCAGTGTTCCACGCACTCTACAAGTGCTCCACGCACTTCAAGTACTTAATGTACTTTAAGTAGATCTCCCAAGAACTACAACAACCTGCATCCCAAATGATCTTACTTATGGAAGGAACTGCCTTGCCTTCCTCTTTGCTCTCCAACTGAGTACACACCATACTCCAAGTAGATCCTACCTGATACTGCTCCTTGTTGTGTTGCTATCCTCCCTAATCTTGCACACCTGAAAATCAATCTGGTTCTACACACCTGTAAACCTAGACCATGCACACACATACACCTGCAGATCAATGATCTTACTTACCCATGTAGATCTCCAAAAGTGGCCTTGCAACCCCTGCTGACCAAGATCCTACACACCTGAAGAACCCTTCTGATTCTCCAAAACTAGCACCCACACTTGGCACTACTATGGAACTATGAGGAACACCCTTGCTCACTTCACACACAGAAGGAGCTAACTTTGCTCAACTCAAACTAGAACACTTTACAATACAGCCCATGAGTCTATTATATATATCTCATGCAAACAATAATTAGACACCTAATTACAATAATTAGATCCTCATCTTTGAGTCTAAAATTGGCTCTCATCATGCAAACAACTAGTTTGTTAACTAACTGTCCATGAACTGGCAGTTATAAACTGCACATGTGACCAACGTCGGTCCCTGTCAGCCTGGAGGTGACTGACACTAGCCGATCCCTGACCGACATCGATTGTTGTCTTCACTCTATATGACCGACGTCTGCTGATCAGATCGACGTCAGTTTCTCTTCAACTTAGCAACCTCTCTACAACCTCCTCCATGTCTGCATCAGTGAAGCTTTTAGCTCCACAACCTAACATACTTTTGGGGAAATTGGGGTGACATAAGATTCCAAGGTTTTAAGCTCAGATAAAACCAACAAGAATAAAATAAAGGAAACTAGAGATGTGGTTCATGGATTTTTCATATAGGGGTCCCCCATTTTGAAGGAAAGGGGGTGTGTTGGCCACAACGAATGGTAACTTATGTGGGCAAAGTGATGACTAGCACTCAGAACCTAACTAGTTTAATTATTTCTCCTTGCACCTATCATATATTGTAAGAGCGATGTTTATTCATAATAAAAAATACATGGAATTAAAGTCTCCTAATATAAAGTTTCATACTAATATTTCACCCTATAGATAGTCACCAATGTGTGTAAGAAGTCATTTTTCATTTTCCATTCAAGTAATAGAGGTTGGACTAGTTACCAAGCTTCATCTAGGGCATTAATGGCATAATGGTTTGGAGGGTAGATGGCTCGAGCATTGCTCTAATTATATATGAGCATCCATATCTCAAAAATAGATACCTCTTATCCCATCCATGGCCTTGTTCCACTACCATCCAAGTTGGAAAGCCTACAGTGGATATTGCTTGTATAGCCCTTTCAAAGAAGACTCAAAATTTAGATTCTACATGTTTTCCTTATCATTTTCCAAGCTTACCTATGAAAATATTATCATTTATTAGTCTAGTCCATTAAGGGTTCAGGACTAAGCCAAGGGTGAATGGATGATAAGGAATCTTTGAATACCCAACCAGTCTTTTATTTGCTCATATGATCTAATATTTTCTTCAGACATTATATTAAATGTATCTTAATGGCTCTATTAGGATGTAGGTTGTTCTAAAATCCACATGTTTATTTTATAATATTTGGTCCCACAAATTTTAAATGTCAAAAATTTTAATTACCATCCTTGACTTGTTTAGGTTGAAGGTTTCAACTTGGATCTTTATGCTTTTCAACAATCCTTCCTAGCTTTGGCCATCACCTAGAACAATTACTAATAATGCCTAGTGTGAGAAGAAAATTACAAAAAAAAGAGAGAGCTAGAGGGGAAAAACACAAAATAAAATAAAACACATACTAAAAGAAAACACACAACAAAAATAAACATATCTTATATATAAATTACCACCCCTGCTTAGATTACTCAGAGAGTACACTGGAGGAAATAGTTGATAAATAGTGTTTTAAAAACTACTTGTTTACTAGAAGTGGTAACTCATTGTCTTCAAGATATTTGAGATAGAAGGCATTCTGACCCAAGATGTAGGTTATTTGGTATGGTCCAATCTAGAGGGTATATAATTTCAAATTTTAGCCTTTCTTATTATGATCCATGTCCTACATTAGGGACAGGTCAAAGATTCTGAAGGTCTTGATCTTTTCCCTCTTATCTAACCACCTTTTGACTTATCTTAGTGTTTGCTAAAGCTTAATAAATATTCATCCTAGGCTTATTCTAACTAAATTAGGTCAGGGAATCTATAATTTACCTTATCATCTAGTTCTATGAATTATTTCAAGAAATTATGAGTTGGCAACTTGAGCATGATCGACATGATTGGCTCCAACCTATAAACTAGAAGGAAAGGAGAGATTTTGAGGGCTTGTTTATACCCAATATGGTATGTCCATAGGGTGGACTTTAGTAATGTGTGACATTCTTAGGGATTTTCTCTAGTTGATTTATTGATGGCATCAATTAAATTCTTTTTAGTGGACTCTGCCAATCTATTCCCTTGTAGGTAGTGATTGGATAAGAACTTTAGCATGATCCCATTATCATAGGCTCCATTATCAAATACCAAAGACATAGAGACCCTAAAATGGGTGTTTATGGTGTTTTTGAGGAACTTGATGTCTTTAGTAGAGGTGGTTCTCTTAGTTTCAACTACCTTAGACCACCTAGTGTAATAGTCCATGCCTATAATAATGAACTTATGACTAAATGATGAATTGGAGTTGATGACCCCCATGAAATCTAGTCCCCATTATGTACATGGTGTAGAATCCACGATGGGTTACAATAGCATTGTTTCATGTGTTTCTCTTTTAGAAAAGCTTTGGAACTAATGGTAGAAGCAAACATGGGTGTGAATAACTTTAAATAGTGTGGGTCAGTAGTATCCTTCCCAAAGAATCTTGTGGGCAATGGAATTTGTTTTAAGGTGGCTAGCTCCCATTTTTTAATGGAAACTTGTCATTATTTCTTTGGCTTCTTCTTTTGATATACATCAGAGATAGATTCCTTCATGGTTACTTCTAAATAAAACCCAATTATTTAGCATATATTGTGTAACCTTTAACTAGAGGTCCCTCTTTTATGTTTGGTTGAGTCCCAGAGGTGCATTTCCATAGAGTAGAAAGTGCATGACCAGGTTGTACTAGTCTGATTGTAGTACCCTTTTCTGATCACCTTCATGTACTATAATCCTTGGGTCTATCTTAATTATTAGCTGATTAAGGCCTTTTACTCTAACCAATCTGGTTAACTTGATTTCCAAGTTGTACTCTTGTAAATTTTTCATCCATCAGCCTCTTCTTTTTCCTAGCTTGATCTTTGGCTACCTTTGTGCTCAACGTGTAGATGCCTAAGTCTGATGAAACTAGATTCACCTTCTCATTAATGGCATTGTATTGGGTTATCATGTGTTTCATATGAGGTTATTTGTATACCCATATTTTTTTGGTTACCCCTCTCCATGATAACCACATATGGGAGAAAATTGTGGTCATATACCCATTCAAGGCTTTGGACCAATCCCTACTAAGGAGCATGTCATATGCTTCATGTATATCCATCACTTGGATGTATATGAAGTGTTGAATCTTAAGCTCAGACTCCAACTAGATGTATACATTGAACTCTACCTTGTCTAACTTTATGGGGACCAACCCAAGCTTCTCACATATGCCTACTGGCATCACATTGGTTGAGGATATTGAATCTAGTAAGTAGTTATGTAAATTATTTCCAAATAATTAGATGGTTAGGAGTAAAGGGATAATATCCTTCTTTTTTTTATGAATGAACACTTTGGTGTGTGTTGCTCTTGGTTTTGGATAGGCCTATTAGGTCAAATTTTGAGTAAAGTATTTCAGTAAGAGATCTCGTTACTCTATGATTTGAGAAATCTCATCAAGGTAATGTTCACCTTGATATTTTTCATATCCTCAATTATTTTTTAACTTAATTTAATTTTTACCAGTGGGGTTTTAGTAGGTGCCTTAGGTTCTTGAAGTGTTGGAGGTGGGGGATCATTACTAGAATTTTAGTCTAGTGGGGTTGCACCATTATTAGGGGGAGTCAAAGTAGTAATGGGTTATTATTATTTCTACCTATTACTGAGAGTGTAGTTTCTCTTTTGGAATTTATAAAATACTTGCACCTCACTAACACCCTTTTTTGGCTTGTTATCTTCATGGCTAGGGAAATCCATAGTTTCTAACACCATAGCAATACTAAGGGCTTTACCCTATTTAGAGGATTCAAGATGATTAAGGACCACTTCATATTATTATGTTTCCTTCTAGAAGATCTCAAAAGTAGAACTAAACTTCATGCAGTCCAACTCCCCATGTGCTACCATGTTACTAACTTGACACTAATTAGGCAAGGCTATCTCAAAGATATTGATCTTAAGTAGCCTATTGGGTAAAGGTTCTATGGGATTTGAGGATGATTTTAGGTCTTACTTGGTCTTTGATATGTGAAGTTTTTGTAGGAATTTTTTGCATTATATTTACTCACCTACCTCTATATCCTAAGGAAGTCATTATTTATTTTTTGTACCATCCATTGAATGGCATAAAACTCATTTTCAGTGGACTCTTGAGGTGTGGTTTGGGTATTTTTAGTCATAGCCAACATTACTAGATGTTGAGTATGAAGGGTCAGTTGATGGCCCCCTAGGTTAAGGAAACCTAGCTGTTGGTTTGAATTGGGATGACCCAGTAGGATTTGATGCATTATAGGGAGTAGCTGAAGCATTGGGGTATTATGATTAATGTTAGGCAAGAAGTTAAACATAGGCATATGTAGTAGCACACTAGGAGTAGAGGTCATTTTGTGGCCTTGAGGGTTAAATTGACTATATACTTTTATGAAACCAATATAAGCTGAAGATAGGTCTATTATGGTTGCATCTCTCCTTAGTAACATGGTTATCTAAGGGTCTATTGCATTCTTATACATTTTAAGTACCAACTAAGGGTTAGGTTGATAAAACATGATGACCTAGATTTACATCTTTTGAAACCTAAAATTGAAGTTCCTAATAGGCTTATTAGGCTCCATTTTGATATAATAAAACTTCTAATAAAAGACATCAAGGTTTATTAGTTTCCCAAATTGGGCAAAGAAAGTAGTGTTGAAATGGTCCCAACTCAAGATAGAGTCTTAAAGAAGGTTGAAGAACTAATCATATATTTAATCCATTAGTGTAAAGGAGAAAACCCTGCATGTGACATCCTCATGTTATACATTTAGATGTCTAAGGGAAGTTGTATAGGATGTTATGTTCTCTTCCACAGTTTGTCCTATGCCTGGGGTGAAATAGTGAAGATACCTCTCAGGGTTCCTAGGTAAATCATGTATGATTCTTAGGATGTTAATGGAAAATCAAGATAACCATGCCATCTTATGTTATGAATTTGGGTAAGGTTATAGGGGCAAACTAATTGGAACCATGGTAAGTCTAGGTTGGTTGAGCATGGGTCTTTTATGGAAAAATAAGGGGGAACTTATCAATCAATGGTGATGGGACCTAACCCTGGTAATAGGTAAATTTGCCTCTAGGATGCTTCAAAATCAAATAGTGGTTATTGCATTATTATCAATAAAAATAGTATTTACACACTCATAAAATTGATGAAAAACTTAAAATAATATTCCTATCTACCCTTGTTCTAGCACCATCTGTTGTTCGTCTTAAACTCCTCTATTCATGAAATAACCATGAGATTGGGTATTCCCTAAAAAGGAAGATGGTGACAATTACAAAATTTCATCCTCTATTTTAAGATGGATATGGGATCAGCCTAGGAAAAGACTACAAGAATTTGACTTCATAAATGGAGTCTTCATGAATAGTCTCCAAGAGATGTACTATTACCACTAAAAGTTTAATATGAAGTTCATGTAGACAAGTCTAATTGTCAAAGATTATTATGAAAATTTGAGAATTATGTTTTTATATTTATAAACATAAGGGGAAAGGGTAGTTAAATATTACAAAATAAACACAAAAAGAGAGGGAGGAGTAAGGCAAAAAAGAGAGACTTCAAATCCAGAATGAACTCAAAGCATGGATAATCAAACGAAGTGACCTTGACATAGTTATAACACTATAGACCAAGTTTCACTAAAGTTATACCTGTAAAAACACACAGTGGGAAGAGTCTGAGGAAACTAGGAGTATGCCTCAAATGTGAGCCCTCAATAAATATGGTACAAGGAGTTTATAGTAAACTACACATAAACACCCTATGGTAATTTATAGATTAACACACAAATTAATAATAATAAAAAATGGAAATGAGATTACTCACACAATCATTATAATAGATAAGCACATCATAACCATAACACATATAAACTATCAAAGTATTAATCCACTTAACCTAGCATTGACAAGCATTCAAAAATGGATATGAAAGACAATTGAGACAAAGTAAACCTTTTGTAAGAAATAGAAAATATATTTATTAAAAATTAAGTATTGTTTATAAAAATTAATCTTGGCCAACATTACAATTTAAAGATATGAAGGAAAAATCAAGTGAAATCCTATCCATAATCAAATAACACTTTTGATTAATTTTTTATCAACCCCTATATTACATTATGACTTGGCCTTATATAGATGAAGATGGGGCTCACCTTCAAATAGTGTGAGGATCCCATCTTGGGACATAATGGCCACTCATGATAGTTACAACCATAATTCAAAATTTAAAACAAATAAATCCCCTCAAACATGTGAAAGATCTTTGAGGGACCACCTAGTTGATATGTTGAGGTGGATGTAAAGGTTTGTTTCCCAAATACTTTGATATTGCATCCATAGCCTCTAATGTGGATGCCACAAAGTTGAATTATTTATCCATCTTGGCAAGGTTCATTAGGGAATCTATGAATATCACCTCAAATTGAGTCACTAGCCTTTAGTAGACTTGGAAGAGTATTTCTATTGACACTTGGACCTTAGAGACCTAGTTGATGCTTGTCATGCATTACGTTAATAGTTCTAGCATTGTCTGAGCCCCTTCATAATTTGATTTGATGACTTTATCCCTCATGATCTATTCAAATTGACCCAGGTGGACTCCAAATTCTCCTTGGTCTAGTATAGTTCTATTCAGTTAGAATAGCATATATATATTGACCTCCTTGAAGTAGGTTAATATCTTTTTCCTACCCTTTTTTAAGGATCCAATTAAATTATGAGCCATGACCAACCATTAATTCATAGTATATTTCATGTTTCTAAAATATGTTTGATATAACCTTGAGTCTAAGGTTGGTATGAGTTTCAACTCCAAGAATATGTCCTTGTTAATCACCACCTAAATTTTCCTACACTTTCCATCTATCTCTACAATCCTCTTCATGTAAGCCTGAGTTTGCTAGATAAGCACATTGGCATCAACCAAATTATCGAATACATTCCCAAGAATTGAGAAGAGTATTAATAAGTCATCCTTGACCTACCCAATCAATCTGATGGGAAAATATATCTTAACCTAGGCTTCCAAGTTCTAAACCTGGCTTTGCATGCCCTGAGGGAGCTTTTATGACATATCATGAGTTACCATATAATAGAGAGTGGGTTCCCAGATGTCATTTTTCCCTAGTGTAATTACTCACCTTAATGAGGGAGAAAAAATCTTGATGGGTCTACCAAACCACTAGGTTCCCCTCTTGGATGAACCTGTGCATCAATGTCCTTTTCATGCTCCTCAAATATTTATTAAAGCACCATTGTACGTCAGGGTCACCCTAGGTAGTTGTTTATGGTGCTTGTGACCTTGGTACCATTCCATAGGTAGTTTTAGGTGTAAAATGGGTGGTTGACATGGTGGTAAAGGGTATAGGATGAGTTAGAGGGTAAATGGAGGAAGTGGAGGGGCTAAACAAGGAATTTAGTGGAGGTGGAGGGGGAATGGGAGTGAAAAGAATAATAACAAAAGGGGAGGCCCATGGGAACATTTGTGCTTGCCACTACTCTTGGTTCATGTCCACTTGAATGGGAATTACCCCTGAGAAAGGGTCATTGAATAGAAGGGATGGCTTAGTTAAATACAAATCCCATAGCACCCTCAATAATGGAAAGAGGGGGTCAAGGAGTAATTCACTAAGGTGGTGTAGCTGGGGTTGAAGGAAATATTAAGGATAGTGTGGGAGGTTGGATTAGATTAGAAGGCCTTCAACTATAGTTAGAGTGTGGGTTACCTTCTTCTTATTCTTAGGCCTCTTACCCAAGTCAATTATGGATGTTACAGTGGAAGGACTGGTCGAGATAGCAATAATTATAGGGGTTGATCGTGGAGAAACTATAACTATTGAGGTAGGTGGCAAGATGATTAAAAGGGAACTATTATGGTTCATATTGTTACCAGTATACTTTTTATGGTTATATCTATTATCATTGATGAAGATGCACTTGATGATACCTAGATTAAAGATAAACCAAAAGGAGGGACTGAGAGGGTTCCAAGTTGTGGAGTGGATGGGCTAGAGGGGAATGAAGAGGTAAGTATGCTCAAGAGGACTGAGCCCAAAGGTACTTGGGTAAATGATGGAAGTAATGCAATGGGTAAAAGATGAAGAATCACTTGGGAGTTTTATAGGAGTGGATTAGAACCAGTGGGTGTCAAGATTGGGAGTTGGAAAGTGATAGAAGTAAGGGGTGGAAGGGAAATGGAGGAAATGGGAGCTATTATGGGTAGAACCTATTTTAGTGCCTATTAGGAGCCTTGTTCTAGGCTCTCCCTCTTTTAGTCACATCAAACCTTAAGGTCTATGTGGCATGGGGTTGAAGTGTCGATGGTTGAGTTGGCTATGCTTGGACTACCTAACTTCAAGTAACATAGGTCTAACCCAGTTGTATTTGGATTATTTGAATTGTTGTAGGAGGTGAAGGTGGAGCCATGGTGATAGGAGTGACTAGAGGAGGTGGAGGTGGAGTTTGGAAATGAGGAACAAGATCCATTAAGGGAGGTGGAGCTATAACTAGAGCGTAAGGAGGAAAAGGTGCCAGAATGCCCTATAAAATCCTCCTAGAGATAACAAGAGGAATCAATTTTGGATCCTACATAGATAAAGTTTGAGTTAGAGGTGGATCAAATGGGTATACCACCTTATTTCCTTTATTCTTCTTCTTCACCATCATCCAAGATAACACCTCCTAGTTGTTAGTAGTGTCCAAGTATAGCTCATCATCATCCTCTATTTGATGACTATAGTTGATATTAAGGTAGGTTGAATACCATTCCAAGTAATCTCTAATCATCCCCTTGGGGTTCCAATATTAGAGCTTGGTTCTTGATAAGGAAAAGAAGTCTCACCTGACCTCTATATTCTAGATGGGAGGGAAGGCTTTGTACATGTGGTGTTTGATAGTGATTGTGAGAGTTGGGCACACATTTTGATGGTATCCTATACAAAAGTCAAAAAATATCTCCACCATATGGTAAGTGATCCCCTAATCAACTAGATTTGATATGAAATACAAGTAGAGGGGTTACTTGAAGAAACCCATATTTCAGATCACAGTATCCTCAATGCATGGATCATCAAACCAAGTGACCTTGACATAGTTATAACACTATAGACCAAGTTTCACTAAATTTATACCTATAAAAACACACAGTGGGAAGAGTCTAAGGAAACTAGGAGTATGCCTCAAATGTGAGCCCTCAATAAATATAGTACAAAGAGTTTATAGCAAACTAAACATAAACACCCTATGGTAATTTGTAGATTAACACACAAATTAATAATAATAAAAAAGGGAAATGAGATAACTCACACAATGATTATAATAGATAATCACATCATAACCATAACACATATAAACTATCAAAGTATTAATCCAATTAACCTAGCATTGACAAGCATTTGAAAATGGATATGAAAGATAATTGAGACAAAATAAACCTTCTATAAGAAATAGAAAATATATTTATTAAAAATTAAGTATTATTTATAATAATTAATCTTGGCCAACATTAAAATTTAAAGATATGAAGGAAAAATCAATTGAAATCCTATCCATAATCAAATAACACTTTTGAGTAATTTTTTATCAACCCCTATATTACATTATGACTTGGCCTTCTATAGATGAAGATGGGGCTCACCTTCAAATAGTGTGAGGATCCCATCTTGGGACATAATGGCCACTCATGATAGTTACAACTATAATTCGAAATTTAAAACAAATAAATCCCCTCAAACATGTGAAATATCTTTGAGGGACCACCTAGTTGATATGTTGAGGTGGATGTAAAGGTTTGTTTCCCAACTACTTTGATATTGCATCCATAGCCTCTAATGTGGATGCCACAAGGTTGAATTATTTATCCATCTTAGCAAGGTTCATTAGGGAATCTATGAATATCACCTCAGATTGAGCCACTAGCCTTTAGTAGACTTGGAAGGGTATTTCTATTGACACTTGGACCTTAGAGACTTGGTTGATGCATGTCATGCATTACGTTAATAGTTCTAGAATTGCCTAAGCCCCTTCCTAGTTTGATTTGATGAATTTCTCCCTCATGATCTATTCAAATTGACCCAGGTGGAATCCAAATTCTCCTTGGTCTAGTATAGTTATATTCAGTTAGAATGGCATAGATATATTGACCTCCTTAAAGTAGGTTAATATCTTCTTCCTACCCTTTTCTAAGGATCCAATTACATTATGAGCCATGACCAACCACTCATTCATAGTAGATTTCATGTTTCTAAAATATGTTTGATACAACCTTGGGTCTAAGGTTGGTATGAGTTTCAACTCCAAGAATATGCCCTTGTTAATCACCACCTAAATTTTCCTACACTTTCCATCTATCTCTACAATCCTCTTCATGTAAACCTAAGTTTGCTAGATAAGCACATTGGTATCAACCAAATTATCTACTACCTTCCCAAGAATTGAGAAGAGTATTAATAAGGCATCCTTGACCTACCCAATCAATCTAATGGGAAAATATATCTTAACCTAGGCTTCCAAGTTCTAAACCTGGATTTGCATGCCCTCAAGGAGATTTTATGACATATCATGAGTTACCATAGAATAGATATTGGGTCCTTAGATATCCTTTTTCCCTAGTGTAATTACTCACCTTAGTGAGGGTGAAAAAATCATGATGGGTCTACCAAACCACTAGGTTCCCCTCTTGGATGAACCTGTGCATCAATGTCCTCTTCATGCTCCTCAAATTTTGATTGAAGCACCATTATACGTCAGGGTCACCCTAAGCAGTTGTCTATGGTGCTTGTGACCTTGGTACCATTACATAGGTAGTTGTAAGTGTAAAAGGGGTGGTTGACATGGTGGTGAAGGGTATAGGATGAGTTGGAGGGTAAATGGAGGAAGTGGAGGGGCTAAATAAGGAAATTAGTGGAGGTGGAGGGGGAATGGGAGTGAAAAGAATAATAACAAAAGGGGAGGCCCATGGGAACATTTGTGCTTGCCACTACTCTTGGTTCATGTCCACTTGAATTGGAATTACCCCTGAGAAAGGGTCATTTAATAGAATGGATGGCTTGGTTAAATACAAATCCCATAGCACCCTCAATAATGGAACGAGGGGGTCAGGGAATAATGCACTAAGGTGGTGTAGCTGGGGTTAAAGGAACTATTAAGGATAGTGTGGGAGGTTAGATTAGATTAAAAGGCCTTCAACTATAGTCAGAGTGTGGGTTACCTTCTTCTTATTCTTAGGCCTCTTACCTAAATCAATTATGGATGTTACAGTGGAAGGACTGGTCGAGATAGCAATAATTATAGGGGTTGATGGTGGAGAAACTATAACTATTAAGGTAGGTGTCAGGATGATTAGAGGGGAACTAGTATGGTTCCCATTGTTACTAGAATACTTTTGATGGTTATATCTATTATCATTGATGAAGATGCACCTGATGGTACCTAGATTGAAGGTAAACTAAAAGGAGGCACTGAGAGGGTTCCAAGTTGTGGAGTGGATGGGCTAGAGGGGAATGAAGAGGTAAGTATGCTCAAGAGGACTGAGCCCAAATGTACTTGGGTAAATGATGGAAGGAATGCGATGGGTAAAAGATGAAGAATCTCTTGGGAGGTTTATAGGAGTGGATTGGAACCAGTGGGTGTCAAGATTGGGAGTTGGAAAGTGACAGAAGTAAGGGGTGGAAGGGATATGGAGGAAATGGGAGCTATTATGGGTAGAACCTATGTCAGTGCCTATTAAGAGCCTTATTATAGGCTCTCCCTCAAACTATTAGTCACATCAAACCTTAGGGTCTATGTGGCATGGGGTTGAGGTGTCGATGGTTGAGTTGGCTATGCTTGGGTTGCCTAAATTCAAGTAACATGGGTCTAACCCAGTTGTATTTGGCCTATTTGAATTTTTGTAGGAGGTGAAGGTAGAGCCATGGTGTTATGAGTGACTAGAGGAGGTGGAGGTGGGGTTGGGAAATGAGGAACAAGATCCATTAAGGGAAGTGGAGCTAGAACTAGAGTATAAGGAGGAGAAGGTGGCAGAATGCCCTATAAAATCCTCTTAGAGATAGTAGGAGGAATCAATTTTGAATCCTCCATAGATCAAGTTGGAGTTAGAGGGGGATCATATGGGCCTACCACCTTATTTCCTTTATTCTTCTTCTTCACCATCATCTAAGACAATACCTCCTAGTTGTTAGTAGTGTCCAAGTATAGCTCATCATCATCCTCTATTTGATTACTATAGTTGATATTAAGGTAGGTTTAATACCATGCCAAGTGAGCTCTAATCATCCCCTTGGGGTCCCAATATTAGAGCTTGGTTCTTGATAAGGCAAAGAATTCTCACCTGACCTCTATATTCTAGATGGAAGGGAAGGCTTTATACATGTGGTGTTTGTTAGTGATTGTGAGAGTTGGGCACACATTTTGATGATAGCCTATACAAATTTCAAAAAATCTCTCCACCATATGGTAAGTGATCTCCTAATCAACTAGATGATTTGAGATGAAATATGACAAGTAGAGGGGTTACTTGAAGAAACCCATAATTTAGATCACAGTATCCTCTCTTTAGAGCTAATAGTCCCTAATGGTAGTGATGGAATCTTAGATTGATTATGATATTCAATTCATCAAGGCCTTATTGATCATGTTGTAGACTATTATATAGAAGTACTCATAGATGTACCAAATGTAGTTCTATAACTAGTGGACATAGAATTTATAGAATACCACATAGATTGCCAAGCCCCTAAGAACCCATGCAAGAAAATTTGAAGGTTTGAAGGAAATCATCCTGCAGACTGCATCTATAAGGTAGCTCATCATATATAAAAAGGCTCCATATCGATCATTCATGGTGGCATTGATCAACTTGAATTTAATCGGTCCTATCATGTCTAGAACTTAGAAGAATGTGAAAATCATATGGAGAAGGGTCACCCATAGTTCATTAATGTGTAAACAGTCCTAGGCCCCAAATACTTGGTTTAATAGAATAATGAATACCTAGATTTCCTCTAAGATGTTGCAAACTATGTACCCATTTATGTCCTCTTTGTTAACCCATTTGGCATCTAGTTTCTCAGCCTAGTCTTGGAGGAGATTATATATTTGGTAGGTCTCTATCCAATCCATCATTATTGCTACATCATAAGATAAGGTATAGTCCAGGAGGGATTAGTATACCTTATAAGCATTTTTAGAGATATTGATAATATAGTGTTGAGAGTTGGGTGATCACACCTAGTCATGGACCCCATATTTCACTTGGTTAAAAGTGATAAGGAAGTTATTGAACAAGTAGGTGCATGGAAATGCCTCTAGCTTAGTTGTATCCCTATGAAGTCTACATTTCTTATAGGATCAAAAGGCATCCTTAAATTATGTTTGTTGGTCTTCATCAAAGCCTAAGTCTCTGGGCACTTGCTCAAATACTTTGAACATGTCATTGTAGTGCTTAAACTTGGTCAAACCAACCAAGAACATGGTATCCTAGTATTCAGACTTAGCCTTTGGGTTTGAAGAGGATGCATCCATTTTAACAAGATAGAAGGGTAATAAGAAGGCTCTAATATTTTGAGGCATGAAACATAGAGTTAATCTACAAAAATTGGAAGGCTAAGAGTTGGAGTGTTCTCAAATGTATGCAGTGGTAACCATTAGTAGGATTTACTTAGGATTTGATAAATTCATGTACATAAATCCCTATATTAATGGAATTTTTTGGCTCACTTGTTGTGAAATCAGATTTGAGTTGGTGGTCAGATTTCCTCTCTTTACTTCTAAATATAGACTTAAATTTAGAGCCCATGATCTTTCACTGCCAGTCAGATTTAGCAATGGCAATGGGATGTTTTAAAGCTTTCCAATTAGGCCCAGATTTCTATTTTATTAATTCCTAGTGTGTAGTAGGCATGCAATCATGTCCCTTAGATATTTATTGGTTAACTACCACTTTATGCCATGTGTCATCTACTCATTGATCCTCCTACTAATGGTTGGCACTTAGGCATGGATTTTTACTCCATGTCATACCCTTAGGAAGGTTGAGGTGTTTATTAAGGGCATTTGTCATATTGATATTGGTTATTTTGTATCAT
>JARHVA010000062.1:8035000-8092500 GCA_037957365.1 Torreya grandis
ATGTTTTTAATAATGTAGCATCATGGGTAGGATAAATATAGCTCGTGGAGATTGGCAATCCAACATTAAGCATAGTGCAAGTACTATTATTTAAAACCTTCAGGTTAGTATATACATATGCACACACGCATGCATGTGCACCCACACACACACACACAGATGCAATTTCTTCATACCATTATAATGTCAAGCAATTTTTAGTACAAACAAGTTAGATAAGGGTAATTTATGGCATGACATGTTTAAATAGCTTCCATAAGACTATGATAGTCAAAGTTAATATCAGTATTAAGGCTCAATTCTTTGGTAATAAAGCCATCGCAAAGGTACATTATATTTTACATATTTTGAGAAGAAAATAATTATTTTATCAGGTTACTAAAATCTGAAAAAATGATGATGGTGAGTTTCTTTTGTGGAAAATCTAATTTTTATGCTTCTATTTGCAGGAGGAATTTTTTTTTTTTTTTTGATTGCTTGAATTAGTAAATCTTGTAACATTATAAAATATTTGAATTGGGTTATTATGAATTGATTTTAAGAGATGGCACACAAAAGAGCCTTTATAATAATTAGTATTTATAACTTATGTTCTCTTGATGTATATAATTTTTTATATTAGAGGGTGATCCTTTCCACTCACTTCTTGAATGGGAAAAGTACTAAATCATTATTTTAGTTACAACAAAATGCAATATTCCCACACAGATACATATCTATCTATCTCTTTTATTCTTAAAAAAATTAAAATAAAATATTTGGTATTGGGTTGTTATGATATTGATTCCAAAAGAGGGCATATGAAGGAGCCATTTGTTTCTCTGTAAATTGGTGTTACTAATAAAAAACTTGTTCACCATTATTTACATTATTTTCTTTGTTTTATTTAATATAATTTGGGTGATGTGCTTTACTTAGATGTTTGAGGGAAATTTTTAAATGAAGTTGCAAAATGTATGATATGTGGATTAAATTTGGCAGTGGACCTTCCTGTCATATTTTTTATGGTTATCCATTTAACATTGCCCTTCAAAATTTAATGTCATTCATAATATAAATAAAAACCATTAAAAATAATTTATACATTTATCATAATCTTTTATAGTTTTCAACAATCTATCCAAAATTTTCACCCCATATTAAAAAACTAAAAAAATATATTATATTTTCTATTTAATTTTGGCCTTTAAATGTTTTTTATATTTGATAGGGTAAAACTAAGTTTTACAAGGACCTAGAACCATGAGAGTGAAATGCAACAATTTAAACAAGCCCTTCACAACTGAATGAGCAAAAAAAAGACTAATACCTAAAGCAAAACAAAAAATTAACCAGATTATGTGGAGGGACCCTCCTGGGTGTATTCAATAGTAGAACAATCCTTTACCAGAATGTTGGGTTTGTATTTTGAGACCTTGGCTCATGTACGATTCTTGGGGCCTTCAATCACTTCCCTGGGGAATATCATCCTAGGTTGTTTCATGCCTTTCACCTATAAAGGGGTTTGCTTTGGGGGGACCCCCCTAGGGGAACCTAGGGTGGGATTTTAGGGCCTTAGGGATTTTATAGCAAGGGATTGGGGAGGGGACTGGATAGAATGAACAAAAGTCTGAACAATGGCCTCCACCACTCGATAAAGCTCATTCTAGTTTTGTATAAGCTTTTCCAAGCCGAATCCTATCTGGTGGACCTTTGAATTTAAATTTTCCAATATTTGTTTATTTTTCTCAAATTCCTCTATTATAATGGCCTTACCCTTCCAATCTGATATAGTGGGAAACCCAATTTCAATGGTTTTGGGTTTGGGGATGAACAACAACTTAAGTGGAAGGTTGTTAGGTGGGGATTGGGATAAGCTATTTTTAGGGGAGCATTCAAGAGGTGGGTGGGATCCCTCTATAGGATCCTCCTCCAGGGAGTCCTCCTAAGAGTCCTCGAAAGAGGATCCTCCAAAGGGAACCTTTTGACCCAAAGAGGCTCTGTCCATGTTTTATAAGTAGAAGGATAAGACCTTGATGGAGGATGGGGTTGGTGTCATTAACCTGGTTGAGTAGGACAATGCTTTCTAGAGACTTGAGAAGGAAGTAAGGGAGACTAATTTTAAAACTAATGAAATGATTAAGCAGTAGGAAATGGTGAGAAAAAAATTAGGGTGTACTTACCTTCTAGAATTATTTACCTCATAACTTGAAGGTATACATTAGGCCAGTATCACGATAGGTCGGTACAAGGAAAACCTATCTTATCAGTTTGTATGAAGTCATTGGTTTGAAAGAAACACTACAGGGATTCTTGTTTCTTAGATTGATCTTTGAATTATTTAGCACCAATGTAGGACATACCCATGGCATCAATAAACTCCTCTGAGATGTTTATGGAGATGCACTGCATGGTGACCTTTTTTTTCCATGCAATGATGAAATCTCGAACCACCATGGCATTATGTTCAGTAATGCACTCCATAAAATTTATAAGCCCTCCTTCTTGAGTTTCTTCTAGACATTTTTCTATTCTCAAACCTCTTTACAAGAAGATGGCTCTAAATGATCTCTATCGTCGCCCATGGTTGTTGTAAGTGCAGGGATGGAGAGAGTAAGCTAAGAATTTTGGATGTAGTATAAATGGCTAGGGATTGAATAGGAGGGAACACCCACCAAAGCAACATTGACATAATTATATCCCCTTACCTTGAAATGAATGTGAATCTACAGGATCATTATATGGCCCAACGAGTTAAGGGGTTGTACGTGTGAGGGGATAATAGATTAAGTGGCATATGTACCTTCCACGTGGATGATACTATCCACCTTAGGGGGACGTTGCCTTCATCATAGTTTGTAAATAAAAACCATTAAAAATAATATAAAATAAAAACCATTAAAAATAATTTTTAAATTAACAAATAAAAAATAATTTATAAAATAAATACAATAAAAAATTATTGTATTTTACGACTTATAAACATTAAAAAAAAAAACCAAAAATGTAGTCTTTTGGTCATCAAACTTAGCCTCTAGCACTGATAAATGGCCTTCATTGTTTTTAACAAAATTAAATTATTTGAGGCATTCTCTCAAAGGGATGTCCTTTCAATTTATTTGTTAATAGTTGTATTTATTATTTTTAAGTTTAAATTATAAATTTCCATATAAATATTTTTTTTTAAATTGTTTGTTGATTTAATATTTATTATTGAATATTTATTTGAATGTAATGTTTATTGATTTTGTATTTGTTATTAAATTATATTTTATATACTAAATTATTTATATATATAAATAGAGAAGCCAATTTAATAGATAAAATATTAAGTTATATTTATATCATAAAATATTTATTCTAATTATATATAATAATATTACAATATTATTTTATTTAATGAATTTATCTCTATAAAAAATTTAAGTAGTATGAAAATAATCGAAATCATTTCATTCGACCTAAACCATTTCATTCAATTTTAGGTTGAGGGAAAAAATCTTCTTTCAATCAAATGATGGAATTTTGTTCAAAGTTTTAACTAATTCTGACATACCACATAATACAATGACATATCAAGTAACAACACAAATTCATTGCAACCCACCCTCATTGCCCAAAACACATTGAAATAAATTTATATGTCAAGCTACATTGTGACTTGTGGCAGTGAAATGTGCCATGAACTCTATTAGAGTGGTACATTGGATTCTATCCAGACACAAACAAATATGTGTGTGTGTGTCTTCAATTGTCTTTATTAAAACAACTAAATTTGTATTCAAGAGCTAAAATTCCATTTATTATTACTTGTCAATGCATTGCAATTTTTTTATGTAGAAAAAATCAAATTTAATATAAAAATTCTATTATAATTTTGATTTGAAGGATATTACAATTTATTAATAATTGATTCTTAATATTGGATAGCAAATAATTAAGGTGGGATATTTTGAGTTAAATCATAGAATGGTATGACATCTTTCCGAGGGTGGCCAAGCTTAATGATGTGAAGTGGGGTCAAGTTTTTGTGCATTAATGAAGTTATGATTTTAACGTGACTTTATTTTGTTGAATTTATTTTTAAAAACATGTGGAGTTAACATTATCTTAGAGGAGAATAACAAGAAGTTCTTGGACAATGATAGTCAGAAGGTTACAATAGACACAGATAACTCTTTGGATCAATAGACCAATATGTCTGAGGGAGGGGAAATACGTGCCCAACTGATAGATGGGGATGATGCAAAAGGCAAAGTTTTAAGAGATGATCAGTTGGAACTACCTCCATAAATAGTAGATATTAAGGGAGAAACATCCTTACATTCAAACACAGATACTTCCCATGCTCTGGAAGTAGGCGACCAATCAGTCAATTATTCAGTGACAGGTGAAATAGGACAAAATGGTAGTGGTAATGAATAGGAAGAATGGATTACCCCAAATAAAAAGAACTGCAAAGGTAAAAAATCTATAGATGTTGGCACTGACTCCAAACAAGGGAGACCAACCCTAAGAGAAACAAGACAACAAGAGATTGCCAGTGGTAAACAGAATACACTGGAGAGCCATTCCCTCAAATCCTCTAAATGAGAATTTTAACCTGGAATCTGAGGGGATTTAACAGCCCTTCCAAATAGTTTGAGGTTTAAAACTTTATTCTAGATAATAAATTAGATATTTTATTAATCCAAGAGGTCAAGATGAATGAGGAGAGTTTTAAGAAAATAGATGACTACATATGGCCTAAGGCTGCTTTTTGCATTAGTCCAACTAAAGGGGCTTCAGGTGGGATTGTAACTATGTGGAATAATGCTTAAATTTAGGGATCTCTTATTGCTTATAATAAGAATTTTTTTATTATTAACTTCTCTTTGTCCTCTTTTAACTGGTCGTTGATCAATATCTATGGCCCAAATAACAGAGCATTGAGGCAAAATTTGTGGACCGATTTGAGTAGCTTCAGGACTAACACCCCGCACACTAGATGGATGATGGCTGGAAACTTTAACACTCTATTATACATTTTTGAAAAATATGGTGGGATTATTGATTACTCTGAAAACATGTTTGACTTTGTAGAATTTATAAATGATTGGGGATTGTTGGATGTTGAATTGCAAAATCAAAATTTCACCTGGTCTAATAGAAGAAGAGGAGACCAAATGATCTAGGTTAAATTAGATAGATTTCTTATTTCTAGTAACTGGGATAATTATCATAATATGCATATTTAGGCTTTTCCTAGGACCATGTCCAATCATTGCCCTATCTTTCTCAGTTGGAAAGATCAGGGACAACGTGGTCCTTTCCCCTTTCGATTTGAAGCTATGTGGATTAAACATAAAGACTTCAGACAATTGGTGGCCCAATGGTGGAAAATTCCTATCTAGGGCACTCCTATGTTTAGATTAGTTAAAAAAATTTAGCATATCAAATAGGAAGTTCATGGATGGAATAGATATAGCTTTGGTCAGGTCTTTTATTAGAAAAAAACATAGCCAAAAAACTTGCAGATATCCAGCAGCGGATTGCTCAAGGAGATGATTTAGAAGACACTTCTAAAGAAGAGAATGTCTTGATTTTTTACTGGAAGAAACTTATGGACAGAGAAGAGGTTTTTTGGAAATAAAAATCTAGAGTTTAGTGGCTCAAAGAGGGAGACAGGAACACAGCCTTCTTTCATCTCTCAACCATGAAACACAGGAAGGCTAACTCCATAGCGAAGCTATGTTTGGAAAATGGCAACATTATAACTGAAGATAATGAGATAGGGGAACAAGCCAGGATATTCTTTCAAAATTTGCTGACTGAGCAAACTAATGATGATAGGAATGGTGGAACTATGAATCAATTCATTGATAAAATCCCATGTTTGATAACTGAGGAAGACAACCTGGAGATGTTAAGGCCTATATCCGAGGAGGAAGTCCATGTTATTTTAATCTCTATGGGTTCCTTCAAAGTCTTGAGTCCTGATGGATTCCCTCCTATATTCTTCTAGAAATATTAGGATATAGTGGGAACAGATCTTACTGCTACTTTCTGTGACTTCTTCAGATCAGATAAACTTTTGAAACAAGTTAATAATACTTTTATAGTACTTGTTCCTAAAAGGTCATAGCCCACACACCTTTCAGAATTTATACCTATTAGTCTATGTAACATTATTTATAAGCTCTGCACTAAAGTACTGGTTATGAGAATCCAACCTTTTTTAGACAAAATTATTTCCCCTGCTCCAAAAGGCTTTATCATAGGTCGACAAATTCTTGATGTTGTGATCTCCACTCATGAGACTATTCATTCCATGGATAAGAGTAGAATCCCTGGTATGGCTCTTAAGTTAGGTATTTCTAAAGCATATGATACGGTCTCATGGATTTTTCTATTTCAAGTCATCGGGAAGTTTGGGTTTAATGATAAAATGTCTCGCCTTGTATGGAACATTGTTTCTTCTACTAAATTTTTGGTTCTGGTTAATGGGGTCCCTAGAGGTTTCTTCTTTTCTTTGAGATAAATCCACCAAGGGGACCCTCTCTTCCCTTAATTTTTCATCATAATGGCAGAGGCACTTGTGAGATACATACAAGCTAATATAGCCTCTAAACATTTAGTGGGCATCAAACCTGCTTCCTCCCTTCCCCCTATGGCAGTGCAGTAGTTTGTGGATGATACCATTCTTTTTGGCAACTCTTCAGTGATTGAAGCTAGGAGATGGAAGAATATTTTAAATAACTACACCATAGACTCTGGGCAAAGCATAAATCTCCAAAAAAGCAATGTGTACTTCTCTAATACTCCTAATGACCTTAGACAAAAAATCATTGACATCATGGACTGTGCTGAAACCGATCTACTTTCTACCTATTTAGGCCTTCCCCTCATGGTCAAAGAGGTATCTCCATGTTTATGGAATGGATTATTAGAAAGAACTCAAAAGAAACTACTTGGTTGGAAAGGGAAACTACTCAGTAGTGCAGGCAAATTGCAGCTTCTTCGAGCCTCTCTACAAGGGATTCCTACGTACTTCTTGTCTCTCTTTAAAATACCTACGTATTTTGCTGACAAATTGGAACAAATTCAAAGAAAATTCTTATGAATGGGACTGGAAGATAAATAGAGAATGTCTTTGGTCAGTTGGGAAAAAGTGTGTCTTCTGAAATCACATGGTGGCCTTAATATTAGATCCATTAGGAACATGAACAAAGCCCTTCTCTCCAAAATCAACTGGAATTTGATTCATAAACATAATGATTGGGGGAAATCATGTATGTCAAATATATGTATAGTTATAATGGTTCCAACTTTCTCCAACAGGTAGGGCTACCCCAGGGATCTGTGATATGGAATAAAATGCTAAAAAGTAGAAGCCTTCTTAAGCAAAGAATTAGATGGAAATTGGGAAATGGCTGGCATATTAAATTTTAGAATGACATTTGGGTAAAGGATAAGGCTCTTATCACACAGGGAGACAATGAATAAATTGCTGAAATTGCTACTCAATTTTTTGGAGATAAAGTTAGTGATTACATGGCTAATAACAATGGCATAAGGAGCTGGAAAAATATATTGGATTGCTATGCTCATCGGCCTGATCTCTTCCCTAGAGTTCTAGATATTCAACAGTTGATTTAGGGGATCAGAATCCCTCTCTTCCCATGAGAACATGAACAGTACTGGTGACTAGATAAGAATGGATGGTTCTTTGTCAAGTTTGCTTATCATTTACTGATTTCTGAGGCTCAGAATAAGGAGATATGGAAAAAATGTGTGGAACTATAAACTTATACCAAAAATCAACATGTTTTGGTGGGCTACTACTCATAAAAAAAAATTAACCCAAGACAACCTTCAAAAGAGAGGGTTTACCCTAGTCAACAGATGTTATTTATGTTGTTCAAAAGAGGAAACAGTTTCTCACCTTTTCATACACTATGATTTTGCCTAGGAACTTTGGGGCATAATCCTAAATAATTTTGGCATTGAGTGGGTCTATAATTCTGGCCTCAAGGAAGTCATTATCAGCTGGAATCCTACATTTTCTCATCCCTGGCTCATTGAATTATGGAATCAAACTCTAACCTATTTGAGTTGGATTTTATGGAAAGAGCGCAACCACAAAAATTTTAGGGATACTGTTAGAAATGGCTCTCAGGTGTTTCATTCTTTTGTTAAGACTCTTTTGGAAAGTGTCACTATTGCTCATATTCGCACTGTGGAGAAACCCCTAACTCAAGAAGAAGAACAAATTACAGCTAAATGGAAGGTACTAAATCATATTCCTGCTTATAATAATTCTAAAATTTTACATAGACTTAATACTAGATGGAATCCCCCAAAGCCTAACTGGTTGAAACTTAACTTTGATGGGGCCTCCAAGTCTGATGGTAAAGCTAGTGGGGGAGGGATTATAAGAAATGACAAAGGGTGGATGATTGTTGTCTATGCTGGTGGAATAGGCTACTAGAGCAATAACTATGTTGAAGCAATTTCTCTTAGATGGGGGATAAAATTGGCTATATCCCTTAGTATAAGAAATTTGACTATCCAGGGGGACTCTAAAATGGTTACCAATGCGGTTAACAAAGCATTGAGTGTAGGCATTAAGTTAAAAGATATCATTAGGGATATTCAATTTCTTCTACAAAAGCTTACTAGAGTTAATATTTCACATATTTATAGAGAGGGAAATAGTGTAGCCATTGCCTGTGCCAATCTCGGCTAACAATTTTCAAATTGGTGATGTTGGTGCCAAATAGATCATATCCCTTTAAATATTAGGGATCTCATCTAAAAGGAAATGATGTGTTAAGGATGAGTCAGACATATTGGAAGGATAGCTCTATTAGTCAGTCCTTTTGGAGGGTGCTGACGTGGATCTCAGAGTTCGGGGCCTATTGTACTCTTTTAATAATTATTTCTGATTTATTATACCAATTTGTTAAGGTGAGCAGACTACTTCATCATTCTATAGATCGCCAGGAAATTATGTTTAAGCATGGGATGAGTAAGTGTCATCTCTGTATGATGCTCTGAATTATGTGTTATCTCATCATCATTATGCATATTCATGAGCAAGGGTTTGAAGCTACTTTAATTACGACGATAAAAATTAGGGAATCTCTTGGTCTGCTCTGTAAGTCCAAAATGGGGGTGATAGAATTTGAACGGAACCAATTTCTTGCTGTGAGTTTAAAGACAACCCGATGGTCTAGCACTACTACAAAGAGGAAGGGATTAGTCCCTATCTAGAGAGGCTCAATGGGTTTGATGAAAACCTGTCTGAACAATTCACTAGCTCTTGGCTAAACTGGTGAGTCACTATTGGAGGAATTAGCTTTGAGATTTTAGAAAATGTGATAGCTATGGCTACTAACATGTCTATGCAGGGGATGAAGCTACAACAGAAAACAAAAATCACGGACCTTTCTAGCCAAAAGCTATTTCTTGGAGAAGGTGAAGAACTTGCACCTTATCAAGGAGGATTTGATCGAGCCAAATAGCCTGAGCCTTGGGATGGCATGTGCTTCATCATCATAAAGTATTTCACACTAGAGGGATGTTTCACCAGGTTTTACAATTATCATCTCCCCCTTCTGAATCATTTTAGGTGTAATGCTCTTATCATCTTTCCCTTTTATTTGCTTTCTTCCCTAGAGCATTCAGTCCTTAGGGTGAGAGCTAAATTGACAAAAAAACCTAATATGAATCCTATCCCCCTTCATTAGGGCCTCATTTTTGCCTGTATAATTTCCACCGTGCCCTCGAGCCATCCAAGACTATTCGAATTGATAGTGGGGAAATTTATTCTAACCCTTTTGTTGGTGATGTTGTCGAAGAGCCCTATCCTTCCCCTGTCTCTACTAAAACTAAATAAGTTTCCTTTTCTACTCCTAAAGAGACTCCCTTAGACACTCCGGGCTCTTTTGTGAGTATGAAGGGCAAGAAGAGGAAGTTTTATGCTGGTGAAGAGGGTATTGGGGGGACTATTGTGGGGACCCCTAAAAATCCTTGTAGGACACCTGGGGGTCAAGGTAGTAAATCCCATTTGTCCACTAAGGTTAGTAAGGAGGGCCTCTCCTCAAGAGTTAGACAGTCGGGGTGGATTGATTGCAAACCTACTCCCAAGGCTAGGCTTATCGACTAATCTGAGAGCACCTCAGATAAAGCCACTCAGGATGAGGAGAATAAGGAATTGGAAGTTCAAGAAATATCTGAGGATACTGAAGGTAAGCAGGAGACAAGAGAATTAGAGGCTACCACTGAGGATGTTGCTAACTTTGTGAAAAATGCTGACAAAGAGGGAAATATGTATGTGGAATAAGCTGATGAGGAAACTGAAACTAAGACTGGTTTAAGGGCTAAAATTTTTGCCCTAAAGGGTCTCATTCAGAAACTGGAGCAGAACTTTACCACTGGGCTCCAAAATTCTATTCTCTTGAACATGTCTATGCTGCAGGACTTGGGTGCTACTGCTTCTACTGTCAATCCAAAGAACACTGAAAAATTGGATGACCTCATTAAATCTATGTTAAGTAAGGAGAGATCTAGCCTCCTTAGCTCTTATCTTTCTAGATTCTCTACCTCTCATTTTTTCCTTTTCTAGTTTTATTTTGGTTTTGTTGTGTTTGTTGGTTCAATGAATGTGACGTTCCTGTTGTAAGGCATTGTTTGTGCTGATTACTTTCGTAGTTTCTATGCTTTTGTAAGGGTTCGGCCCCTGGTTTGTCGCCTTATATAATCAAAAACATTATCTTAGATGTTATTTTCGTGGTGTTTACTTATGATTTGTTTAATAGTTTTATTTATTGAAAGATTTAATATTGATTAATGATTTTTAGTTTTTATTTTTTTAGATTTTTTTAATTAATGATAGATTTGTTTAAATTTAGTTGTATTAAGTTTATTATTAAAAAAAATTGAAAATATAAATATATTATTATTTTATGTCTTCTTTAAAAGAGAAGAAAACCTATCATATGATTCTTAAACGAACATTAAAATTAAAATATTTTTTTATTGTATTAACATTTTTTCTATCACCTATCTCAAAATAATATTATAAATTATACTTATACATATAATTATAAATATACAACATAATAATGATGATTATTTATTATATTTAATTTAAAATATTAAACATATAAATAAAAAATCTAAAAAATAATAATAATTTAATCAAAAATGTTCTTATAAGCTTTCAGATATTTCATATTAATTATTTCTACGGATTTTTATTTTCCTTTTAATTTTTTACATTCATAATTTTTAAAGTAAATAAGTATGCATGAATTGTTTCTTAAATTGGTTTATTAAAATTTTCTTTATAGAGTTGGTTGGATTCCTTAAAATACATAGAGCTTGATTTATTAAAGTGAATTGAAAGTTTAACTTTTATTCATATTTATATAAATTTGATTTTTTTATTAAAATATTTTTAATTATATTTTTTAAAATATATTAAATAATAAGGTTAGCTGGAAGCATGCAATTTTAGTCTTTGCTTTCCTATTTAACACGTGTATGAACCATTACATCTCATTGAGATAAAAACATAAAACTACCTTAATAAATAAATGATAAAACAACATTGATAGCATGGACACTTCATGCTCATTGATGAAATTGTATGGCATGTTACTAAAGTTAGGTGTTTTTATCATTGTTAATAAAGATGTTTAAATTAATCCAATGGAGGTTTCCTTTAATAGTTTATATAATTTCATCCCTTTCAATTTTGGGGTTTTGTAATTTGTTAAATAGTTTATATGTATTTTAGTTTCATGAAACTTATATTGGAATGAGATAGTATTAAAAAAACAATTAAAAATAATAATAAGGATGATTAAATTCAAATATAAATTCCCAATTTTATTGGCTTTTATTACATCGATAATCAATATAGAATCATCATTCACCACTAGAGTTTTGATTTTAATATTGATGGAAAATCTCATGCCATAAAAATACCTACATAGATTATATTAATATAATCAATGATAACAAATTATTTTATTTTAAATTTTATTTATTAAATTATAATACAGGTTCCTTAAAATTTTGATAAAGAAAAGAAAGTAAACAGTACCTCCCTATAAAATTTCAATTCAACCCAACAATAAAACATGGAATTTATTCAATAAAACATTGAAATAATATTAGACCAAATCAATTATATACATTGCAAGAAAATATTTTGTTACAAAATATTAAATTATTTGAACTTCAAAATCTTAGACATTCAATTAATATTTCTAAATTCTTTAAAATTTTGATAAAGAAAGAAAGTAAATAGTACTTACGTACAAAATTTCAATTCAACCCAACAATAAAACATGGAATTTATTCAATAAAACATTGAAATAATATTAGACCAAATCAATTGTATACACTACAAGAAAATATTTTGTTATAAAATATTAAATTATTTGAACTTCAAAGTCTTAGACATTCATTTAATATTTCTAAAATATTTGTTTAATTATAAATTTTAAAAGAGCATAAACCCAAATTCCAACTTAATGCAAGACTAAAGCTACCAAAACTAAAGTAAGATAACATATGCCCAAATTACAATGATTTAACATAACGTACATGTTTTAAAAATAAAATACATATTACATCATCTTTAGCTGGAGGTTAAATGGAAGTTGATTAACTTTAAGATTTATATTAAGTATTAGAAGTTTAATAATATTATTATTGTTTTATTCCTTATCGATAGTATTATAATAGAATGAAACCCTCTTTTTGGATCCATACTCAGGATAAAAATGGGTCTCTGGGCCCATAAACATAGTACTCAAAAATCCAAAATTCCCTGGCTTGGTAGAATAATCATCAAGGCATTTAGCAAACAAAAAACAAAAGTGACAAATATTACTTTCAGCCCTGAGAACAAAACATCCTTAAATTAAAACTCCACCTTCTTCCATCATCTATTGGAACTCAAGGTCCTAACAAGAGGATTTGGAAAGAGACATCCTTTCTTTCTATTTCTAACCACTTTCCATTCTTCTACATAACTCATCTGAAACCCCATTTTCTAGATCGTCCACCTTTTCAATATTACCTTTATCTACTTTATTCTTAATTTTTAGATCCCTTTCTTTCTTTTCAATAGATCCAGTGTTCTTGGAATTCATAAAGGTGAGCACAACTAATTTTTTACTAATTTTAGAAATATTTTTAGTAAAAGATTTTGCAACATTAACAGAATTCAATCTATGATTGCTAATTAGAAGCACCGATAGAATATCTTCTTTAATATCCTTCCCCCAAGAAGATACTAATTTTCTCTTGGATTTGGGATAGGAAGCTAAAACATGACCCACTTGAAAGCAATTTCTACATCTAAAAGGTATACCTTCAAATTCAATAAATTGAGACCAGCACTTCTCTTTTACTTTTAATTCAATCGTCTCAGGTAAAACTTTAGAGATATCTAAACAAACCAATAATCTTGCAAAAGTCATTCTAGAAAAATTAAGCGAAGAAGCATCAATTTCCAATAATTCCCCCAAAGCATTACTGATAACTGTAAGCCTAGGTTTATTCCAGAACTGAAGAGAAAGGTACGACATCCTTATCCAAGTTGGTCAAACAAAAATATTTTTTGTTAACGGGTTAAAATCAGGAAACCATGGTTTCAACAAAAGAAGATGATTATCAAGATTCCAAGACTTATCTTGAAGGATTTTATTTTGATTGATCAAATCATCAAAAGCTACAATAAAAAAGCCTCTAACATAGGGGTAAATTTCCAAATCACCTATCAACAATAGCTACCAAGATAGTGAAAGCCATTTATGTAGAGTCAGGAGAGATGAAACATTTCAAAATGGGAAATCAAGTCCCTCTCCATAAACCATGATTCGCATTCAATAATCTCCTTCAATGCTTTACCCTCAAAATTTACCACTAAAGGATTCAAAACCTTAGATTGATCCAAATAGACATTTTTTGAAGATTCCCTAACCTCCAAAACTGACTTGGCAGGGGGTAGCTGTAAGTCTTCTGAGATATTTTTACCAAAACTCCCATCTTCCTCAGAAATCGTAAGCTATAGTGGCACAAAAGGACTGAAAACCTCTCCCTTTAATAGCTTCATGATCTTCCCTTGTTCAACCCTAGCCCAAATTTTTTTGGGTTTCAACCCCTTTGACACAGATTCTATAGTAATTTTCATCTTCCCACCATGAATGAAAGAGGAAGAGCTACAGATGACCCAGGAATATGGTGAGGCAAAGGACGTCATGTCACCATAGAAGGGAAGAAAGTCAAAGGAGGGCAGTGAATTTTTTTCAATCATATAGAATGAAACCCTTATTTTATGTAGGATATGTTATTTTATTTTTAAATAACAATAATAAAAGTGTTATTAAAATAACGATGGCATTTTAGAGAATATCTACAAAATATGTTATTAAATTGTTAGCTTTTACCCCTCTAACCTTTTACATTTAATATAAATGACTATAGTTTTTTAAGTGCTCAATACATTTATTTATAATAAATAATAGCATTTTCAATTAAAATATTAAATTAAATGGTTGCCTTGGATTTTAAGTTTTGTTCTCAAATTTTAGTGTTTAAATTATAGTGATATATTTTGATCCAAAACTTATTGTATGAGAATTTTAAAGTTGATAAAATATTTTTGAAAGGTAATCCAAAACAAGTAACAATGTAGAGATTTGTCTTGGCATTTTAATCAGATCATTAATCAATGTGCTAAGTACCCTATAAGCACCTAGAAATTAATATATTTTAGAAAATAGATTTACTATAATGATATTGACAAATTACATATGTTGGAAAAGAAACACACTACAAGACACCTTTTTTTTACACTTAAAAACTATCTAATTCATAACATAACATATTCAATTACATATTATTTGAAAAAACGTAGAATTTTATTAAAATAATGCATGATTGCAATCAATTTCTAACTTTTTTTTTGTCAATTTAGGCATTATCAATTTGTAAGAGTCAATTTGGTCCCAGTATTTAAAATATTCTTATTTGTTGGCTCTATTATAGGAAAATATAATATCAATTGGATGATAACTTCATAATAAAAATTATTCTTCCTTAACATCTATGGCAAGTGTGTATTTTTTTATTTAAAGTAACTTTATAATAAATTTTTCTAAGATATTTGTCACCACAATGCATCGATGTTATTTTCTTAAAAATATTTTTTTTATAAATTATAATATAATGTGAAATTATTAGTCTATAATTTTTAATTTAAAAAAATAACACAACAATTATATATAGTTTAATTGTTTTTCTTAGAAAATAATATATAATGTATCCCCTAATAGTTTGAAACACTTAGCTATACTAAAAAGAACATGATAAAAATAAATATCAACATATATGATATGTATTGTTTAAATGCCAATATAATTATTTATATACTATATCAAATAAGTTTTCATTAATTTAGTACATAATTACTAAAAAAATATTTAACATTATTTCTAGATTTTTATTACACTGAAAAAAATCACTATTACAAGAGCACCATAATTAATACTCCATCCTTTAAATGTGTGTTGGTGGGAAAAATAGGCACTTTTGATATTTCTTAGTTTGTGACTCGCCCAATGTGAAGTGGTACCAATTTACCAACAGTTAGAGAAATCACCGTAGAGAATGGTGATTCTCCTTTGCAATTGAGAGGGGTAATTCCCTCATTGGATATAAATATTTTAAGTGTTTTTATGTACTTTTTACTTGAAAGTATGAAAGGAAATAAAATAGAAAATAGAAAGAGAGAAACCCATAGTGAGATAAAAACAGAGAACCATTGGGATAACTCAAGAATAAATAGAAGAATTAGAAATTCTTCCTCTCACACAAGAATGAACATAGAAGAAGTGGGGGTTTTAAGAATAAAAGATCTACCTGGAAGCATAAAGTCTCCTCATAAATCTGATTTTACACACTTAATATGAAGTTCCATGGAGATCAAACATGCAAAAATATGTGGACATCAAAGAAGTTCATATATGGGGGCTCTCAACACAAAGTTTGAGAAACACCATTGGTTGCACATAATTAGTAAAATAGATAAATTTAATAGAGTCTTCATCTACAAATAGAGACTCAAAATTTGTAAACAAAGATATTAAAATCTATAAAATTACAAAAGAGTCTCACCCGCTTCCTTGCATTTCATTGCTCCAATCTAGAAATAAGATGACTTCATTCAAAGTTACAACTTTTCTCTCTCTAAGAGCTTGAGAAAAAGAATAAGAACCCATACAAAATCAGGTATTTTTAATTTTTTACAACACTTATTTCATAAAAAAAGTTGAAAAGTTATTTATTTATCCATTTTTTATTTTCTTTTTATTTGGACAAATTCACAATATTAAATGAACTGTTCAATTTGCATATACAACAAATATTAATTCTAAAAAGAATTAATATATCTAATGATTAAAAAGAATATTATTATTTAATGACTATAATTAACGTTAATTAATTATATAAAATAATTAAAATATGATTAAGCTAATAAATTTTTTATCAAACTCATTATCAAATCTACAATTTACAACATGTGGGCTAGTTGAAAATGATGCTTTGTCTATTGGGTTATGGAGTCCCATAAAATATTGGCTCTATGTGATAACGTAGTGGACAAAAACATAGCAATAAAAAATGTAGCAGTAAAAATATAGTATGACAAAAATCTAGTATATCAAAAACGTCACAAGGACAAAACATAATGAGAAAAAATGTAGCGATATTGGTAATGTAACGAAAATGTCGTGAAGACAATAATTGGGACATTTTAGTGATTATCACATTGTTTATTTGTTGTCTAGTTCATTTTGATGATAGTAGATAACATTTCATGGTGGAAAAGTAATACACTAAATTTATAAGCAAAATAACAGAGGAAAATGTGATTTTGTGAGTTTAAACTTTTACTTGAAAGTTGTCATCATCTGTGTGAGTGTATCCTTTACTATATTTTGTTCTTGCGATGTTTTATCCTCGTTACATTTTTTCCTTGCTACGTTTTATCCTCATTACGTTTACCACACTACATTTTTAGCAGCTATGTTCTTGTCCACTACTTTTTTTATGGATACAAAAAAAAAAAAGACAATATATAAAATAATAAAAAATAAATAAAATGGTGTAGTAAAATTTGGACAACCAAATTTCACTACAATAATGTGCATATGTTATCCCACACATAGACAAACATAGACAAGTTGTTAAGGAACAAAATGTCAAAATGAGAATTGAAAGTGTATGTGTCACATCGTAATATATATATTGAATAACATACATAGTGTTTTTAAAAAGAAGTTTACATCTCCATATTCAAGCAAGATACCCATATAATTTACTATATCAATAATACAAGTCCACTCCACATGTCCAAAAATATAACAAGCATATATTGATGTAGTAATATTTACGTCTCATGCACTATTATTTAAACTAATTTTTGGGACTTCAGTTATGAGTTTTATATGTTGCCTTGAAATTGTTATATGGAATTTATGAGTTTTTAATTCTAATTTGTTATTAAAAAAGGATGTCTTTGCATATTTGAGCTTTCATTATTAAGAAAGAATCTAATTTAATAAATTAGATACTAATGTGATTTACATTCCATATATATATATATATATATATATATATATATATATATATACTTCATTACGTTCCAGATTACAAGTTATGAATTCAAAAAATACATAATATGAGTAATATTTCCACATTAATAAAAGTGTTTATTAATTATTTAGAAATAACAATAGCTAGTTCATGATGTTGAAGTGTAACTTTTAGATTTTATTTGTAACTTGCATTTAACTTATGAGTAGTATTTGAATTTATTAATATGCCTATTTTTATTTTTTAAGTTATTCATAGCATACATTAACACAACCTATCAAAATTGGTATATTAATATTAAAAAAATTATTGGTTAATACAATTGCATTGCTCAACATATTACAAGCAAAGACAATATTTTTGATAACTAGCTAAGAAGGGATCCTTCTTTGACGTTAATGGCTTTACCTCATAGACCACAAAGACCTAATTTTGTTATCAAAAAACTTAAGTGTGTCAAGTTTGATGCTCTCTCAATTCTTGTTCAATCATAATTTTTTAGATATGGAGTTATAGAGAGATATCACATGATATCTAGGCATGTTACTGAAAAATTGATTGCTTCCCAAACATGTAGTATTGAAACTTTAGGATTTCATAATATTTGGTTATTAAGAGATTAAATTATGATCTATTAAATTTTGTTGATTTAATATATATCTCAGGTCAAAGATGGAGTATCAAGCTTGAGGAATAACATAATAACCATTTAATTTTATTTTCAAATATTGCAGACGTCTTGTTTTAAGCCTCCAAGAACCACATCCAAAAGAATAAATGATTTTTTGTACAATAATCAAAAGAAGATTAGAATGTGATTCTAAAATGGAATTATGTGTGAATTCACATAGTACTTTACATAATCCATATTGAGAATTACAATTTTGTTTAAGAATTACTTGTAAGTTTTGGTCAATATTTCTTGATGGTATTACTACAGAAGCTGAAAACTTTTTTTCTGAACAATAAACATCAAATCAATATGACCCAAGAAGTTCATCCTCATTTGATGATGATAGAAGATTGTCATGTGGACCAACATTTATTTATTTACTCCATGATACATCATCATATTATAGTTAGTGTGCATTTCTTTTATGAGTGCATTTCACTTTATGTCTATTTTGTACATTTGTTAGTGAATTTTGCTTTCAACTTAGCTACTATTGAGATTTTATATACTCATAATGATTTTCACTAACTTGCTAATAAACTATAACAACATTTTAGTTTAACTAAAAACTCTTTCTTTCTTAAGAAGAAAATTGCACATGTGCCCTCGTAATATGTTCTTGGCCCCACTTTTTCCAAACAAAACTTTCTACACAATGAAGGTTTAATTGCTCTATTGCATTGTTATTTTTCTAATGTTTTATTTTGTAATGTGCGGAATTTATTTACTTATAGCTATATCTCTCAACCTGTGTCATTGCTCATCACCATGACTACCAATGTAATCATGAAATCCTTCACCACTTCCATGTTCATTGCTCAAGCTCACTGCCAAATGGAACATCTACTCCCCACACAACGCATTGCCACATCAAATAAAATAACACAACACTTCATTTCTCACTGTCATCTTCACTAAAAATATCAAACTATATTTGCTTAACCCTTCAAACCCAAATGAGATGGGCAGGGTTTTTTTAGTGGTGAATCTTCGTTAATTCACAAATATTATATTTTCTAAAATCTAGATTTAGTTATATTTTGTACCTGAAAAGAGTGTTGGGTTACCAAAAAATTTGGGTTGTATATACAATTTAGTGGTTGGCTCACCTACTGTTGATAATTAATTCCATAATTTTGACTACAAATCACCATGTTGTAAAAGGACATTCTACACTATTTCACCAACATCTATTATACACCGGATACAACATATCTTAATCTAATATATTTCATAGATGATCAAGATCAAAAATTCATTCCATCCCTGAAAGACTACATGGACTCGATGGTAGGGTGATGACAATAGGCCATAAATAGAAAACATAACTGGAAGGCATCCACATGGTATGGGGTCATCCAAACGATCTATATGACATCTAGACAGATCGATTGGTGTCCACAGGGCCTAGATGTAGCCTATGGCATCTGGACGATGGCTAGAAAGACTAGATGATGTTTATAGGACTTGGATGCCATCCACCATGCCTAGAGAATGACCACATAACCTGGACAACATCCACAAAATTTGGACACCATCTATAGAGTCTGGATGGTGACCAAATAGCCTGGATGGCATCCATAGGGTCTGAATGTTGTCCACAGAGTTTGGATGACATCCATAGGGTCTGAACACTATCCACTAAGGTTGGATGATGACTAGACTACATGGACGGTGTCCACAAGGTCTAGATGCCATCCATTGAGGTTGGACGATGACTAAACCACATGGATGGCATCCACAGGGTCTAAACACCATCCATTGAGGGTGGACGGTGACTAGATTGCATGGACAACATCCAAAAGTTTTGGATGCCATCCACAACCTCTAGATGGTGATCAGACATACTAGATGTTGTCCATAGGGTTTGAAATCCATCCACAAAGTTTGGGCAGTGACCAAATAGCTTGGATGGCATCCACATGTTCTAGATGCCATCCATAGATTCAGGATGATGACCATACTAACTGGTTAGTGTCCATAGCATCTGGATGCTATTCACATAGTTTGGACAATGACCAGATAGTTTGGATAGTGTTCATGGACTATAGACATCATCCACAGGATCTAGATGATGACCAGACAAATTGAACAACATCCACAAGGTCTGGATTTTGTCCACAGGATTTTTGCAATGAGCCAAAGGAATGGATGACCTCCACAAGGATTTGGCAGTGTCTACAATTATTGGGCAAAGACCATAAATACTTGGTAGTGCTTGGAATTTGTAGGGACTCTGACCAATAGCCACATGGAAAGAATGACTAACTACACAATGTCGAAGTGGCAGGCCACAACTTGTCTAGAAAAAAAACTTTTGCAAGTTCATTTGGTGATAAAGGTAAGAAATCAGATAAATCATCATTGACAAAGAGCATATTATCTTATTTTTGGCAGATAACAAGAACAACCAAGCAAATTCAACCTGCACCCACATAAAATATAGTTACTAAATGATTTGTCAAATTTTTTTATTTATTTGTAATAACTATTATTTAATATTTGAAGGATAATAACAAAATATTTATACATGCAGATCCCTCCACTGAGTGTGATTTTTCAAATGAAAGATTTAATCACAATATTTCTTCATCATTTGAAGATACTATTATTGATGATGACATGCCACCACTTGAAGACATACCTGAATATGGCATGGCTATGATGAATGACAAACTAGATGATATGATACAAACAATAAAAGAAATGTCTACATCTTAGAAAACAACTTTCATGGCAAATAAAAATCCCCAATTTCTTCCCATGAAGAGAAGACTTGAGGACACTCTAGATGATGAGATCAATACAACAAATTAAAGTACTCAGAAATATGTGTGAAGAAAGAGAAGCATATGGACAATTGGAAGGTCTTTTAAGTTTGAGTGGGCAAACACAATTTCCTTTCATTGAACTGGTAGAGCCATAAATAGTGTTGATACCCCAACTAAATGTAAATGCACAATATATTCTTGGAAATTAGGAAAAGACCACAGAATACAATTTAAGTTGGACACAATCAAAAAACATTGTGGCAAAGTTTATGTATCCATTGCAAAAGATGGAAATTTTCAAAAGACTCATAGATGGAAAGATGCCAATGAATGCATGCATGTCAGATATGCGACAGAGTATGAAAAAAATTAGAAACATATGTGACATCCTGTTAAGAAAGGAGGAACAATTACAACTCAAATAGGAAAAGTTATTTAGTCAAATCAACATGCAAAAAACCTACAGTTCTCAATAATCTATCATATTCTCAAAAAAGGTAGACCTATATTAGATTTTTCATATTATAAAACTCTATTTCAACATAAAGGACTTCATAACATTTCACAATCACACTGGTTAGAGGGTAGTGCTTGGAACATTGCAAAATGTTTTGTGATGATTGAGAAGGAAGATTTGAAAGAAAAAGTTAAAAATACAAGTTTTATATCAATGTCCATTGATGAGGTCACAACAGTTGACAATGCAACATGGGTTTGTATCCATGTTTACACTTTTGAGAACAATTTAAGGACACCTCATCTATTAGCTAGTCATAAAATGGTTGAAAATTGCAATGCAAAAAACCTTTTCAAGTTGGAGCTGGTATGTGTTGGCACTGATGGTGCAACAGTGATGTAGGGGAACATAAATGGTTTGTGTGTTCAACTATAGACAATAATTACCCTATATATGATTTTAATTCATTGCATGAACCACATAATGAATCTTGCATACAAAATTATAAGTATGTTTGAAAATGTTGTAAAAGTGGATGAACTTATCTGTGATTTACACGCTTATATGTCCAATCGTTCTAAAAGGTTTTTAGAGTTTCAAAATTTTGCAATTAGGGTTACCAACGGTGAAAAGCTTATAAAAGATAATGATACAAGATGGATTTCCATGTATGAGTGTGCATGCAAAATTTTTGAAGAATATCCATCACCGACAAGTTTCATGTTTAAATATTGAATGGAAGTCGACAAGGCAAAGGATTTGTTGTACCATTAAACAAATTTTGAAACTATTTTGACACTATGTGGTATTCTCTCAATGTTGAACGAAATAAATTGTTTGATGAAACATGCTCAAGAGAGATCGATATACATTGTAGACTTCATACATTTGAGAAAACGGGTTTGTCAATCTCTAGATGTCTTATACTCGAGCCAAAATAGTTTTAAGCTCCCTGTTTTTGCTGTTAATAAACTTTAACAAATATTAAGGATCCAAAATCCTATTTGAAATTAATATTCATGATCATCTTTGTATCTTTGTAAATGGAAAGGAAATACCACTACACACATTCCAAAAATGAGTTGATTGTGCATGTTTAGAAATTGAAGAAGTCCTTGTAACATGTATTCTTTACGAAACCGTGGTAATGGAAACATGAATAAAAATGACAAAGATAAAGGATAGTTTGCTTATAGAAATTAGAGAACGCTTTCAAAGTGATGAGTTACTTGAAGCCATCGCAACGGTGAATCTCATATTTTGGAGATCTGAGGATGGTAAAGAACAAATCGATAATTTATTTCTTAGATACATAGGAACTCTTATTAAACTTTTGCCGAAGTCTTTAGATATCAATGGAGTTGAAATTCTAGGTATTTTACAAAAAGATTTGTTGAGAACGGAGTCTACCCATTTCGGATTCACAATGATTGATCAATACAAGTGTCTAAAAAAGGCAACTGAAAGTGATGCTATTACAAGGCTTTGGAAAAAATTGTACCCTAGTACCGTCCTACAAGAATATATGAGTGAATATTTTTGATTGTATGAACTTTACCAAACAATGATTTTGGGCTTTATGGAAGATGAAAGAGTCTTTAGTGCATTATCTGGGTGGCATCCAATGGGTCTGGGCAAATGAGATTCTAGACGATGCCCACGCGGTCTAGATGACATCCAGAATGCGTGGACACCGTTCAGAGCGCGTGGATGTCGTTCAGGTTTTTGGATGACATCCAAGCCCGATGGATGCTGTCCAGGCCTAATGGACGACATCTAGACCATGTGGATGCCATCTAGAGGCCATCGACATCGTCTAGAGCCCGTCGACATTGTCTAGAGCCCATGGACAACATCCACCAAGACTTGATGCTTTTTGGACTGCAAACTCCATAAAAATGGTGCATATGATTCGCTTTGCTAACGAAACTACTTTCCCTTCGATTCGCCTCCATTTCAAAATGGGGTTTTCAATATTTGCCAAAAAATTACAGAGGAATTTTTCTTAAGGACCTTTAAAAAAAAACCTTGGAGATAAGTCAATGGTCGTATCGATTTATACTCCTTCAATTTATTAACCCCATTTACAAATACAAAAAATATTCCATTGCTTACATCCATAACATAGAAGTCAAATTATAAAAACACATTCCTTCCAACATTCCTTACACCATCAAACGACTACTACTAATAATAATGTATACTTTTTCGAAATTGAATAAAAAAAGGTAATAAAAAGAAAAGTTGTATATTCATGTTTAATTTTTGAATTTACTAAACTATGTCATTACATTTTCTAATCCTTATTTTAGGTTACATTGTTCTTTTTAACCCTGATTTGAGATTGTTCTTTCTCACTACCATAAGCTAATTTTAGCTTTTTATGGACATTAATATTATAATATTTATCATCAGTTTGGTGGATAACAAATAGCATCAAAAGGCCCGAAAATAACTAATACAACCGATGTTGATGACTCCGCAGCATTGTTGTTCTTATCATTTCAATGGAAATAAATTACACCAACCAGAAGAATACGGTATAAATGAGGACCTAGCAGCATCCTGCCGTGTTATTAGCGTTAACGTCATCGCCATTATATGGAAGGGCTAGTTTTCTTCCGGGAAGAATGGACTTAAGCCCAGCAGGTCCATCATTGTGGTTTGCAGTCAAGATCTTTTTGCTTATCACCTTGTACACCTCCTGCAAAACTGTAAGGAATGCAGTCTCTACATTGGTGGCATCAAGAGCAGATGTTTCTAGGAAGAACAGACCTTCCCTCTCTGCGTACTCCTTGGCATCCTCCGTTGCCACTTCTCTTAAGTTACCCAAATCTGATTTATTACCCACCATCATGATCACAATGTTAGCATCTGCATGTATTCTGAGTTCCTCGAGCCACCTGGTCACATGCTCAAATGTCCTCCATTTGCTCATGTCATATACTATCAATGCCCCAACAGCTCCTCTGTAATAAGCACTTGTGATTGCTCTGTACCTGCTATTTAATTGCCACAACAAATACATGCATGAACCTACACATCAGAAATATACTGTTTCACATATTCAAATGCCATTAATTGCCTAATTGTTGGTTTACTAAAACTATGAACACGCTTGCAGGCATCAAAATTGGGGTGCAGATTAAACAATGAACACACTTGCAGATATCCAAATTGGGGTGCAGATTATTTTGAAAGGGGTTTCCTGTATAGTTATCAGGGAACTCTAATATACTGACAAGGATCTCATACTTCATACCTATATTACATCAAAATATACAATTTAATCATACCCTTATTCATTTACTCACATACTTTGATTGAATGAGTCTCCGTCCACATACCAAAACCCCTTCCCATGCCTCCTAGTAACTATGGTTTTTTTTTGGAAGTGAAGTGGGTACAGCACCAAAAAAAACAAAACAATGATTTTGAATTGGGTATAGCACAACAAATTCTACTGACAAGGTTTGAACAGATCTCATTCAATATAAAGACAAACAAGAAGCTTGCAGATATTAAACTTTGGGATCAAAACCATGGAGGTGGGTTAAAATGATGCCAATTAGCATGTCAGGATAGATTTTATCATATATGGGATTAAAAGAAAAAGAATGGCTCACCTTTCTTGGCCTGCAGTGTCCCAGATCTGGGCCTTGATCATCTTGTTCCCAATGAAAATAGTTTTAGTCTGAAACTCGACACCAATGGTAGCTCTAGATTGCAAACAAAACTCATTCCTTGAAAACCTGGACAGTAATTGGGATTTTCCTACAGCCGAGTCTCCAATAATCACCATTTTGAACACATAATCAATCTTCTGCTGTTCCTGGTGGCCGTAAATAAATGCCATGCTTTCTTACACAGATTGCATGTAATGGACAGAGCTCTTACTTCACAGTTAAACAATGGCGACAACCTTAAAAGTCGGGACACTAATTGATTGCACCCACCAACTGAAGCAATAGCCCGTTGAAGACCCAAATTCCCACAACAAATACAAAGATTGTTAAACTTAAACCCACAAGTACAATTCTGAAAAGGGAGCTAAGCGGGTGATAACCAAATTTTCCGTCAATTGACCGAAATTGTAAACCTTTCAAAACAGTATCATGCCTCTGGTTCTGCAATTAAGGGTGTCCACCTCATTTAAGTTGTTCTCAAAGCTGGATTTCGTCGGTTGACAGGAGTGTGTTTATTTCGATGTTTGAATCTGGATTGCGAACAGTCAGTTGTCATATATATTTCCAAAATAGGTAGTCGTTAGAGATTGACAGAAATTTAGGTGACCGTCGTTTGACTTTTAATTCCTGTCTGCCGTTTACAGTCCAAGTGTACTGTTGTTTTTTCATCAGACACGTTGCTTTTTCTTACCAGGTTTCCAAAATTACAGGGTAAAAATTGAATGATTTGCGGAGAAACGGCTATTTTTTTATTCCATGGGGTTGGGCAGTTGGGACCATTCATTGTTGATTTTTGTGAGTATTTTTCCTTTTTCATTTTTTATATTTTTCAAGATTAGTTGGAGATTGATGTATATCTGTTTTTCCATATTTATGGGAATTGAATGGAGCTTCATGGTGCTCGCTGTTCTTTCTTCTCTCTTTCTTGGGGTATGTGTAAGGATTTGTATTTTAATAATTGTTAATATAATTAATTATATTTTCTTAATAAATTGAATTTTTTTTTTTTTTTTTAAGATTTAAGATTGGGTGGTTAAAGTTTTATTTTTATAATATTTAAATTTTTTTACAGAAGTGAGTAGTTGTTGGTTTAATTGGTAAAGATGTTTGATTCATAAAACATTTATTAGAGATCAATTTTTGTTGAGAGTAAAATTTAATATGAGTTGATTCTTAACTTAATTTTATTCTGTAAAGTAGTAATCTTATTGAATAACAATTGAGTATAACATATATTTATTTAAAACGTTTTAATAACATATAAAGTTATAAATTAGAAATCAAAAATATTTGTATGTTTTATGTATATCTTTTTAATAAAAAATTGGTATTGAAATTAAAAATTTCTTTCCTAATATTTTTTTTATCAATACTTCTTATAAATTATATCAATACTTCTTACATGTTGAAAGAAATATCTATGGAGACATTGAAAATGAAATATACAAAATCTTACATAAAATTAATTTAAATAGAATTATAGAATTGTTGTAAATGAAAAAACAAAAAACATAATTGTTTGGAGAATTATATTCAAATAGAAGATGGTTGTATTATTATTTTCAAATATATTGGGTTTTTTTTTGGTTTGATATTTTTATGAGTTAATTGGAGTATACATTAATAGACTTTGTATGAAGTTAAAGCACTTTATTTTTGTAATATAAGTGCATGTATAAACATTATCATAATGAATTAGATTTTAGAAGAACATTTTATATTTAGGTGCTTATGGTATTATGAAATGTGTGGTGGTAAGTTTAACTGCTTCTTTAGAGGAAATTAAGGCTCCTTATAAAATTTTATTCATTATGACAATAAACAAGTATAATAGAATATTCAACTTCAAAAAAAATTCTTTAATCTCAATTTAAAAAATACAAATAAAGCTCAATACTATACCTAATAGTCACATGTTTTTAGGAGAAAATCTTAATTCTTACATTTTATATTTTATTCTCTTTTTAACTTATAAAATATCATTTAAAATATACTTTAATTATAATTCTATTAACATCATTATAATTAATAATGAACAAATATAAATATATATATATATATATATATATATATAATCCCACTTATTTTTTCTTCTCTTTTTAGGTTTAATTTAATGATTAATTTGAATCTACGTGCTCCACAAATACCTAAACGGTCTCTTAAATTTTAAATTTCGAGCAATTATTTGTGAGAAAATAATTTTATTTAAATTATTTAAAATTTTGAATGGTCGTTCATGAGGAAAAATGTGTATGGTTGTTGTAAAACTTCGACCTTGTATGTTGTGTCAGTCTTTTAAAATTCTCAATCATGGCTACGGATTTTGAGGCTAATTTATTTTCTCTCCCCTCTTTTGCTTTGGACCACCCTGCTCCCTCGATGGGGCTCGCTTATGTCCCTTTGTGGGACCCACACAAGAGGAGGATTTTAGTGCGGAGGAAAGAAAAGTGTTTACAATGTTTTACTCTTTGAAATTTTAATTTTTCAATCAAACTCAACAATAAGAGTGTTGATGTAAAGTTTGTTTTTTTTTTTTTTTTTTTGACATGTGTTATTTAAATAAAGGTCAAGTGAATGGTTGTTGATTTAATTGAAAAAAGATGTTTAATTTATAAAGAATTTATTAGACATTAATTTTTATTGTTTAGTAAAATCTTGTCATGATATAAGGGATGAGGCCGGGTTCATGCTCTAGACGAATTTGACAGATTGGATATCTCTCAAAGTTTATTGTTAACTTAAAATTATTGTATAAAGTAATGGCCAACCTCCAAAAAAGGTCAAGTAGTGACATGCCCCTACAAATAGATTGGGGAAATATTGGAATAACACGAAAAGTGTTCGACAATGGTCACCTCAGCGTTGATGGGTTGGAAGAATGGTGATTATAAACAACATAATATGAAAAACACAACTACTTGCAAAGATAAAATGACAAGTTATAAATATTGTGTCTAGCTTCACTAACAAAGTGAACTGTTAAAAATATTGTGCCTAGCTTAGTAAGTTAAGATTATGTATCTATATTTCATGGTCGCTAATGTTGTATTTTGATTATGAAACACAAATTGTTTAGTGTAAAAATATGGAGACTTATAGTGAATTATTCAATATTAAATATAAATAGACTAAGAAATAAATATTTTAATTGTTCGGATTATAGTAAACCCACCTTGAGTTGGTATGGAATCCAACCCAGACACAGTAGGAGGCTCAAGTCTCCATTAGGTTCTAACATGAAAAATAATAGGGGCACAACACATCCAACCAAAAAAGGACCCACCAAACAAGATACAAAAAAGACCTAGCCAAAAACGAGAAAGAAAGAGAAACGACAAATGAAGCAAAAAACTTGCCAAAACATTGAGAATCAGAAGGAGACACTAAAGACCCTAGAGGGGGCTCTTCCCTACTTTCCCTCGAGTCTTAGTGCCATGACCTTCCTTACCCACAGATTTGGGTCCTTCAATGCCATAAAGGGAGGGATGTCCTTAGAGGTAAGGTGAGAAGAACCAACCTCTCCTGAACATTGCCTAACCAAGCCCACAATTAGAAGGTAGAAGCATGGCCCTCCTTAGCCATCAATCCAGCTCTAGGGAAGAGAGCTCACCAGATTTCCTTAATTTCTTTTCTCATTGCCCTTAGTTCAAGGGCCTTGTTTTTATACCAATTTCAAGAAAGTGTAACCTTTCTCTTGGTGAACTAGTCACCACCATAGTTATAGTCTTCTGATCAAAGGCTTTTGGGGCTTCTAGAGCCCAAGTCAAAAGTTCCACCAAAGAGTCATCCAACACCTGGGTCCCAGTCTCCTCTCTATCGGCTCCCCCGAATCCCTGAGATCCACAAATCAACTTCCTTTTTAGTCTGCCAACTTTAGCTTTAGTCACCCTCAAAGCCTCAATGATTGACAATTCACCTCTAAGTCATTTCTTAGACTTTTTTAAAACCAAGCTAGATCGTAGGGTAAGAGTCATCACCTTGATTTTCTCCAAAGAGGCATTTTTAAAGAGCAAAAGGATAAGAGCTTGGTGAGTAATAAAAACCCTATTATTGTACTCAAAAGCTACAACAAAATTCTCAAGCGAACATAGTAAAAAGAAGGGAAGACTGGTTTTATAAACATTCTTAAAGTGATTAAGAAACTAGAAATGGTGTGATTGAACCAAGCTAAATTTGGAGTCCAAGGTAAGATACAACATTACCTATTTACAAACTTCAGGCCAAGCTTCTGGAAGTTCGGATCTACTAAAACTTTTACTAACCTCTTTCACTTTCTCTAAAGAATTGAATAATTTTGAGACCCATTCATCCTTCATACTTTTATCTTTATAGTATTTGAGATCGTGGATGATAAATCCCGTAGATTTATCAATAAAATCCTCAGAGACCTCCATTCTCATGCCTCTCATAACAACTAGTCTATCTTTCCAGGCTAAAACAAAGTCCTTAGACAAGGTTGGATCATTCCCCATAATCTTCAACATGAACTAAGTCCTCCCTTTTCACAGATACTCTAAACTAAGGGATTATTATTCTTAATTTTGGAGCAACACTTGGGCTCAACTCTTCTTGTTCCCGATTTGCTTTTATCACCCTCCTAGGAGTCATGTTCAGAGCCAACTTCCTTACCTTTCTCAGTCCCCTAAGAATCTTCTAGATAAGCCATAGTCACAAAAAGCATGGGTAAAAACTTGACAACACATGTAGAGAAGAAATAATGAAGTACCAAATAGGTAATACTTAAACCAAAGGGGGATAAATAGAAATAAATGCATAATTAGGGGCGTAATCATGATGCAAACACCAAGGGAAATGAATGCCTAAGTGAGGGAGGCAATAATTAAGCAGTGAGGTGCACCAAGCCAAGGAGGGGGAGGCTAGGTCACACCATGACACAGGGCGATAGGATAGTAGTAAATCTACCACGAGGGAGAGGGATGATGACAACAAAAGGTAAATATAATAAAAAGAGTGATTGAATCTAAACTATCAAAAGGGGATAAATGTCTTATTTCAAGTTATGGTTTAAAATAATAAATGCAACCTATGAAAATGGTCATGACAATTAGTTGATCGCTAAAAAATTCAAATGCAAAGAGATCCCCGTGAAAGGGAGACGAGAGAAAAATAAGGTAAAAAATGAGAAGAAAAGAGACTTGTCAATATAAGGCAAAATCCAATTGACTCTAAAATAGGAGATCCACAAGAATTCTAATAAAGGAAAACACACAAGCACCCAAATAATCAGTGAGTTTAGGACCCAAGTAAGTTCATATTAGGGCTTTAATATCTACTTTAAACATCCAGGTTGCTTAAAGGGAAAGGACAGAAGAGCAATTTATACAAGTAAAAACTAGTGGGATCTATATGAGGCCTAAATTGTTGGGGATCAACCAACAATGGATTACACTTGTGAAAGCAATAAACGTGGAAATAAATCAGATAGATAAGTAACTAGAATGATAAGTAACACAGAACAAGAGATACAAGAAAACACCCTGAAAACTTGTATTAAAACTCTTTACAAAAGGAATACAATTGAAGAAACTTCTTTCTTCCACACCTCTCTCAGATGCACACAAGATCTCTCACTAGATCTCTATTCCTCAAGAGCTATCTCTCTCAAGTACAATCAATTCCAACAACCTGAATTGATTACAACTCTGTACTGTCCTTCAAACATTCACAATGTTCTACTCTTACAGTTCATCATCATACATACTAAGCTAAGAAGATCTTTCCTACATATAGAATTAGGAAACTTGAGCATGCTCTTACAACAAACAGTTAAGCCACTTGAACAAGGGCTCTAAAAATAATATTGCTAATAATAGAGATGCGAGCTTGAGTCTACAACTCAAACTCATCATGCAAACACTCGCTTCTGTCCTCAAAAATCGCTTTCTGGACACACAGGTAACCGACGTCGGTTCCTGCCTGTTCGCCTGTGACCGTTGCCGGCCGACCCTACTGCCGACGTCGGCGCCTCTGCAACTACAACTGACCGATGTCGGTCGCTCCTGACCGACGCCGGCGTCTATGTAGACCCAAAACTGTTTAAGTCTGCTCCTTGGTGAAGCTTTTAGCTCCACACCCTAACAATCTCCCACTTGGAGATAAACAGCTGCACCAGTACCTGTACAGCAACATCTTCTAGCTCCTCCATCTTCAACTCAATCATGAAGACCAACAGAAGTTGAATGAAGATTCAACTTCTCCTTTGTAACCGGCTTAGTTAGCATATCAGCAGGATTCCTATCTGTATGGATTTTCTCCAGCTTCAACTCACCATCTTCCAATACCTGCCATATGAAGTGGTACCTTAGCTGTATGTGCTTGGTTCTTGAATGAAAAGCTGAGTTCTTAGCCAAATGGATTGCACTCTGACTGTCACTATACAATCTGCAACTTCCATGCTCCCTTCCAAGCTCTTCCATGAACCGTGTCATCCATATCATCTCCTTGCTAGCTTCTGTGGCTGCAATATACTCTGCTTCTGTAGTTGACAAGGCAACAACCTTCTGCAACTTAGATATCCAGCTAACCGCCGTTCCACCTACAGTAAAAACATAACCTGTGGTGCTCCTCCTGCCATCCAAATCACCTGCCATATCTGAATCTACATAACCATGTAGAGAATTATCTGAACCTCCATAGCACAAGTGTCTACTGCTGGTTCATCTCAGATATCTAAGGATCCATTGAACTGCTTTCCAGTGTTCCTTTCCTGGATTGGCCATATACTTACTTACTACTCCCACTGCTTGGGCAATATCCGGTCTAGTACACACCATTGCATACATCAAACTTCCTACCGCGGAAGAATATGGAACCTTACTCATGTACTCTACCTCATCATGTGAATTAGGACATTGTTCTTTACTCAACTTAAAATGTCCAGCCAAAGGTGTGCTTACCGGTTTAACATCCTGCATATTGAACCGTTTCAACACCTTGTCCACATAATCCTCTTGAGACAATATCAACCTGTGATTTTTCCTGTCTCTCTTAATGCTCATGCCAAGGATTTTCTTTGCTGCTCCCAAATCCTTCATAGCAAACGTTTGAGCTAATTTCACCTTAAGCTCAGAGATATCCTGCATGTGTGATCCTGAAACCAGCATATCATCTACATACAACAATAGAATAATATATCTACCGTTATCAAATCTCTTAAAATATACACAATGGTCAGATTGACATCTACTGTAGCCATGCTCAGTCATAAACCTGTCAAATTTCAAGTACCACTGTCTAGGAGCTTGCTTGAGGCCATACAAGCTTTTCTTCAATCTGCACACCAACTTCTCCTTACCCTTGACCTCAAATCCTTCTGGTTGTTCCATGTATATTTCCTCATCCAAATCTCCATGAAGAAACGTTGTCTTAACATCTAGCTGCTCAAGATGCAAATCCTCAAAAGCAACCAAAGACAATACAACCCTTATAGAAGTCATCTTAACAACAGGAGAAAAAATCTCACCAAAGTCAATACCTGGCTTTTGTGCAAATCCTTTCACTACCAATCTGGCCTTATATCTCATCTGTCCATCCTCACCTTCCTTCAACCTGTAGGTCCATCTGTTCTTCAGTGTTCTCTTACCTGCTGGCAATTCAACCAAATCCCATGTTTGGTTCTCTCTTAAGGACTCCATCTCCTCAACCATGCCACGCTCCCACTTACTCCTGGACTCCACCTGTAATGCTTCTTCAAAACTCTCTGGTTCTCCACCATCAGTTAGCAATAAATAATATAAAGAAGGAGAATATCTAATTGGAGGCTTACTTACCCTTTCAGACCTCCTGATGGGTTTCATGGACTCGTTTTCAACATGCTGTCCACCCAAATTTTCTGACAGTCACCAACCTTGGCCACCTGTAGACCTGTTACTGGCCGACGTCAGTTCTTCCTGGCCGATGTCGGTGCCTATTCTGCCGACGTCAGTCTCTGTATGACTGACATCGATTTCTGTATTGCCGACGTCGGTTCCTAACCTGTCGACGTCGATCTCTGTGTTTTCCTGTAAGTGATTATTTCTTTTTCCCGCGAGCTCATTTTGGACCATCACTTCGTCCAATTCTCCATTGCTCTGCCCAGACTGATTCAGCTTCCTTATCTGATCAGTATACATCACTCTTTCATTGAAAACAACATGACGACTCCTAATTACCTTGTTAGTTCCTAGATTCCAAAATCTGAAACCAAAATCATCTGAGCCATAGCCAATAAATGTGCACCTCATAGACTTAGCATCAAGCTTCTTTCTATTTTCCTTATCTACGTGCACAAAGGCTTCACAACCAAAAACTTTGAGATATGAGAGATCTACCTTTTTACCTGTCCATGCCTCTTCTGGAATTCCACCATCCAGAGCTGTAAAGGGTCCTCTGTTAATCAGGTACACTGCGGTGTCAACAGCTTCTGCCCAAAACTCTAAGGGCAACCCAGCATGCAATCTCATACATCTTGCACGCTCCATGATTGTTCTGTTCATCCTTTCAGCAATTCCATTCTGCTGAGGTGTCCTTGGAACCGTCCTTTGCCTACGGATTCCATGTGTATAACAATACAATTTGAACTTAAGGCTGCAGAACTCACTGCCATTATCGGATCTCAAGCACTTCAATCTTCTGCCTGTTTCATTCTCAACCATAGCTTTCCAAATCTTAAAAGTCTCAAAAACATCAGATTTATTTTTAATACAGTAGATCCATACCTTTCTTGTAGCATCATCTATGAACGTAACATAGTACTGTGATCCTCCAATAGAGGCTACCTGAGCCGGTCCCCACACGTCTGTGTGAACAAGATGCAACTTCTGCCTTTTCTTAGTAGACCCAGTCTTGAGAAAACTAACCCTTTTCTGTTTTCTAAACACAATGCTCACAAAATTCTAGATCCATATTTTTCAAATCTGAAAGCATACCTTTAGACTTAAGAATTGACATCCCCTTCTCACTCATGTGGCCAAGCCTTGAGTGCCACAATTTAGCATCTGTATCTGAAGTAGATAATACAGAAGGAGATTTGTTAGTAACACAATTAAACAAATAGAGAGTACCTTCTCTCTTACCTTTGGCCATAACAAGTGCACCCTTGGTCACCTTCCAAGAGTCTGCTGTGAGAGTTACTGTACAACCCTCATCCCCTAGCTTACATGCAAAAATCAAATTTCTCTTCAAACTATGAACATGCATCACATCTCTCAACACCCATGTGTTGCCATTCTGCATCTTCAGCTGCACTTTACCTTTGCCAATAATCTTACAAGGCTCATCATCCCCTAAGTACACTATTCCAAAATCTCCATGGATATAGTCACTGAAATATTCTCTGTTAGGGGTAGCATGGAAAGATGCACCAGCATCTAATACCCAAGATTCTATATTATTATGCAAAGAGAAAATTAGAGCATCTTGTGCAATACCTGCAACCTTGGCTTCTTCCTTTCCTTCGTGCTGATTGTCCTCCTTAGGCTTTGACCAGCAATCTCTGCTTATGTGCCCCATCTTTCCACAATTCCAGCATTGTGGCCTTCTGCCATTCCTGGATTTGGATCTGCCTCTTCCCTTAGACTTAGATCTTGATCTCCTCTTGCTCCTTTCTTTTTGCCTTCCCCTGCTCTCGAGATTTAAAGCGTTCCCAGATGTCTCTTATGTGCTTTTCCTGCGAATTTCCTCATTCAAAATAACACTAACAACATCCTCTACTTTCAAAATATTCGAAGTAGATGCAGTATTAGAAACTGCCATTACCAAGCCATGCCAACTTTCAGGCAAAGAACATAATATTAAAAGAGCTTTTATTTCATCTTCAAATACAATATTGACTGAACTTAATTGGTTAACAATACCATGGAAATCATTCAGGTGATTAGAAACAGATCCACCTTCTTGCATATGCAAATTAAATAACTGCTTCATAAGATATACCTTATTAGAAGCGGAGGGTTTTTCATACAAATTTGCTAACGTAGTCATTAACTCTATCGTGGTTTTTGCCTGTGACAAATTGGATATCACAGTGGATGCAAGACTCAGTCTTATAGACCCCAAAGCCTTTCTATCAAGAACTTCCCATTCTTCATCCTCCATGTCCTTGGGCTTCTTTGCAATCCCACCTAACGGTAAGTAAAGATCTTTTTGATACAGATAGTCCTCTATCTGCATTCTCTAATGTTGATAGTTCTTGCCATTAAAATTTTCCATTCTCAATTTACTTTCTTCTCCCACTCAAACAGAAATCCCTGAAGAAACCTCTATGAGCAACCTGTAATCCAAACACACTACACAGATCTGAACCACTTGTTAGTGAACCTGAGCTCTGATACCACTTGTTGGGGATCAACCAACAATGGATTACACTTGTGAAAGCAATAAACGTGGAAATAAATCAGATAGATAAGTAACTAGAATGATAAGTAACACATAATAAGAGATACAAGAAAACACCCTAAAAACTTGTATTAAAACTCTTTACAAAAGGAATACAATTGAAGAAACTTCTTTCTTCCACACCTCTCTCAGATGCACACAAGATCTCTCACTAGATCTCTATTCCTCAAGAGCTCTCTCTCTCAAGTACAATCAATTCCAACAACCTGGATTGATTACAACTCTGTACTGTCCTTCAAACATTCACAATGTTCTACTCTTACAGTTCATCATCATACATACTAAGCTAAGAAGATCTTTCCTACATATAGAATTAGGAAACTTGAGCATGCTCTTACAACAAACAGTTAAGCCACTTGAACAAGGGCTCTAAAAATAATATTGCTAATAATAGAGATGCGAGCTTGAGTCTACAACTCAAACTCATCATGCAAACACTCGCTTCTGTCCTCGAAAATCGCTTTCTGGACACACAGGTAACCGACGTCGATTCCTGCCTGTTCGCCTGTGACCGTCGCCGGCCGACCCTACTGCCGACGTCGGCGCCTCTGTAACTGCAACTGACCGACGTCGATCGCTCCTGACTGACGCCGGCGTCTGTGTAGACCTGAAACTGTTTAAGTCTGCTCCTTGGTGAAGCTTTTAGCTCCACACCCTAACATAAATTACCTAATTTGGAAAAGTTAAATAAAAAATTGTTGAAATTAAATATAATCAAATGATTAGAGAGCAACATCCAAACATCATGCATTGTTGATTTTTAAGAATACACTCAAAACAATTTCAATACAACCCTTGTTGCATGTGATTAGAGGTGGGATACATTGAGTATCCCCTTGATGCAAAGGGGGGTTATTTTTCCCACTAATATCAGATGATGTTTTAGAAGAGTTAGATCTATTATAGAGATGATACATCAATTTTGATATACATATAGAAAAGAATGGATTGGAATGAGGTATAAACCACCATTAATAGTCATCCCTATGTCCCCATGGCAAAACAAAGTAGCTCAAGGATTAGAATAGTTTGAGAGATGAAGGGCCTAGTTTAGAGCACATAAGGGTTATGTCATTCAAACACAATTACACTAGGATACATACTATGACATTTATGACCTCAATACAAAATTAGGAGACACAATGTTTAATAGAGAACAAAAGATACCCTAGCTTGCAAGAGGAATTGCAAGAGTTATAGTGTGGGGGAGATGATGAGCCCATAAAATGGCTCATTATATCCAATTAATTACCTTATTTGCCCCTAAAAGTCTTCATTCTGAGTGGATTTAGATGTTCATAATAAAACTCATTGTTAATTTAAAGTAGAGAATGATTTATTTACCTTAGTTATTTTGTGCAAGTCATTTTTACCTATTTTAACATGTTGTTATAACATTTACATGGGAAAGACACCAATTTTTGTATAAATAGGTCATAAATACATACTATAGTCTAAGAGCATGTTTTTTTAAGCAAATAACTATTAAGGACTAGTTATGGAGATCCCTAGCCTAGCTTTGAAGATCACCAATTTGGCTTCAAAGATCATTGGACTAGATCCAGATACCTCCAATCAGCTTGGCATGATCACCTGAAGGATAGTATGTTGATATAAGGATGTGCATGTAAGATTTTAAGAAGTTTGATATAAATTTAGAAACCATTTTGAATTCCACATATAGTCTTTCCATAAATATTAATATTTACCTATAGTCATTATATTTATGAATTTTTTTTTCATAAGTGACTATAAATATTATGTTTGAATATGCTAGCACAATAAGATCATATGGTAATAACTATCAAAGAAGTTGTAACTAGAAAAAATTAAGGAATCACACAAGAAACTGAGTCCGACGCTTTCCATTGGTTTTCCTTAGAAAGATGAAATAATGTTTTTATGATATTATTAAAAAATAAGACAAGATCTTAGTTAGAATATGATCCTATTAAGTTATTTCTATATTTTGAGAATGTTTTGTAAGAGATGGTAATATATAAACACATCCTTTTGATGATAGAGGTAATAGATGAATAGATAATTAAGGATTGAGTAATTTGAGCATTACTATTTTTAGTATTGTAAGTGTTGTCACCAAATCTTACACTCTAGAGGAGGGTGTTCAAGCCTCTTCTAGATTTGGGAAACATGGGAACACTTACAGGTATGTGGATGTACCTATAGTGGAAGTGAGCCTCTAGGTTTAAGGGGTAGCTCCCTAAATGTATCTTGAAGTTTTTTATCACTTAAACTAGTTGATTGCTTGTAGGGAAAAGGGATAGAATTTGTATAAAATGAAACTAATCTAAGGAGGTGATACACCAATATGATTTCCATATGACTATTATACTTTATGCACTAAGAAACAAGTCATACATGCTAACTTATAAGTCCTAAGAGATGATAACATGAGTGTTTTAATATGGAGGTGAGATGTATGAAGGTTATCCAAGGTAAGTGAACTATATACTAGTTGTAGACACTAAGGCTCATTGTCCACTTAAAATATAGACAATGAGCCTATGAGGGCTATTTGTCCCATCAGACCCTACATGGTCTAACTCCTACTATATTCTCTTGCATATGTAACTACTCATCTCAGCATGATAAGTTTTCTATGGACCTTTGGAATTCTCTTTTCCCACTTCTCTCTCAATTTATATAAGTAGCTACCATTTTGGCCTTTTTAATCTAATTCCACTCCATGTATGGTGAAGCCTTGCTAGAATGACATTGTATTTTTCCTTTGAAAAATTAATTAAAGTTTGGTTTTGAGTTCATGAATTTTTTTTCTAAGTGTGCAAAGTGATGTATGGTGATGCAAAATGATAATCTTCTATCCTTTATTCCCTTATCCTCTCATGTTTATGCAAGATTTCCTATTATAGCAAGTCATATGAAGTGTGGTATAGAAAATTCAAGACATTAAAATAAGAACCAAAACTTAGTGAGCAAAGCAAATTAACTATGGCTTCTTCATCTAAGATATTTAAGGGAGCCCAACCACCATCCATGTTTTTGATCAAAGACTCTATTGAGTACAAAGACATTATTTTTGATTCAATAGTGTTCAATGATGAGTATCCCAACTATTTAGATCTATGAGACATAATTGTAAAGGTGGATACACATACTTGTGAAGATAATTTGATACATGAAAAAAATTAATTAGCTACATATTTACTCTCCCTCAAGTGATAAGGGTTGCATTTTGTAGTAGCCAAGCCTAAGGTAATGATATGCATTGACCTACTATAAGACCTATTATTTACAGGCAAGGTAATTGGGGGTGCTTTCCTACACCACGTGGAGCACAAAAATATCATTTCCTATATTTTAGGAGATGCCTTCCAAAGGTAATTATCCCTACCTATTATAAATGAAACCTTTGATTTGTATAGAGTGGTAACATGGAAGAAGAATAATTTAATTGATAAAACATTGAGCACGTGGATCATCCCTGGAGAGACTCTCATCCTTAAGGATAAGCAACCAGTACCTATAACCAATTTTCAAATGGGAGTCTAGATTGGGATGACCCTCCTAAATAGGTAATATGGGATACCCTAGTATCAAATTATTTCACCTTGAATGGGTTCCACTACTATATTTATTGATGACCTCAGAGCTAACCTTTGCTTTGGGAGAGATAATCAACACTAGGCTATAGGAATAAATTTTGTATAAAGATACGAGGCTAGAATAAGGCCATTTTTACATGATGTCTTACCTTCTAGATGTAGTAATGGGAAAAATATACATGAAAAATGGATCACTCTAGAACCCATATTCATATTTCATTAGGATTCATATATGTGACTTTTACTCCTTCATGCACATATATGCCTAAACATGAAATATAATCCAAATTATGGAAGACGTATATCCTCAAGTTTGGAGGGTTATTCATGAGGCACCACTACCTAGAGTATCAAAGAGCATAGCCAATACATTGATTCCTAAAGGGTATTACTGGATATAGCTTGATTATACCATGATCATGGTTGCAAGCCATAAGGTCACTCCACTGTATCTCCTTACATACGTGCTAGACAAATTAGCTGAGTAGGAGATAGCATGCCAGTTATGGTGGGAGATTGATGAGGATTTGAAGAATAAATAAGAAGAGTGTTTTTCATGGTTCCCATTTGATGATTAGTAGGATGTGTTAATTTAACTGCAAGCACTTTGGATAGGTTGGCAAGTTCAAAGAATACTATTCATTATCCACCCTACCACATAGAGACTGGGACCCTCATGGTCAAATTTAAAAGCATATCTAACGTCTTGGCATTCCATACCAACATGATCCTTACGACCATGACTTACTATTTATAAATTATAAGAGTGATACCTAGGTCCTATAGAGGACACAAATGGTTGGATTAAGTGAAGAAATTTTGAAAATAATCCAAGAGGAGCCCTCATTTTCAATTGTATATGCACATGTTAGGCTTCTAACCTCAAGTGGATGGAATGCCAAAGACTTTTGGAATAAATGGTTCTCATATTCATCATTGGAACAAGGGAACCATTTTGAACATCACCCATGGTGATGAAAACTATAAAGCAAGAGCTTGGGGTGATAAAGGTTCCCAGAATTACAAGTTCCCTTGGGAGAGATGAAGATGAGCTATTTTGTATCAACTCTTAGGATTAAGAATATAATACTCATCCTACTAACACTTCAACTCAAGTGATTGAAAGTGTGGAAGTCCTAACTTCCCCCACTCAGGTGGCTTCCCCCTCAGTATAAAAGGTAACTATTTTCTACAAGAGAAAACCAAGAGCCCAAGGACCCCTTATGAGCCCAACTATTGATACATCATCTATAGAAGGACCCATAGGGTAGGAGTAACAATCTATAGGAGGTGAGATCACTGATGAATATGAAGAGTTAAAAAGAACAAAAGTCTTGAGCCTCCAAGAAACTAAAGGAAAGGCACCGCTTGAAGTAGACCAATTAGGTGAGGGTGTGATCCCAACTATCTTTTTAGTTCCCTTTATTTTTACAGTACCAGTTGTGTCATTTTTTTCTCCTATGTCTGCTACTTCATTGGATCTTATTTCTCTCAATCCCATTGTTCTACCTTCCTTGGTTATTCCCAAAGTGGAAGGTGTTTCTTCTAGTCCTACTACCTCCTCAATCCCAACTACTCATACAATTCTAGTTATGTATTTAGCATCTATTATTCCCACTTTTATTATTGTTACCTCCACCATTACTTTAGATGCCCCTGAACCTAAAAAATTATCATCTAAGAAAGTTATGGGAGCATTGGCAAGTGCACAACTACATCTATCAACCACCTAATTGGGCTTGCCAACGCCTTCTTCCAGTCCTACCTAGATTACTACTATAGTATCATCTAAAAAGGTTGGAAAGAATAATTAAGTATATACAGTCCACCCCATGTCCCAATATAGTGGTGTTGATTAGTTCAAGATAATTTGGCCTTCACTACCAAACCCATTACAAGAGGCCTTCAAACAATCTTCAGGGGACTTATTGGTTGAGATTACAACTTAGGATACTTAGCCAACCAATTCAATTTAATTGGTGATCCCAAAGTGGGAAGCAACCTTAGAATCTCAAGCCTCTCAAAATCCAAATCTCACAATAACTGAGTTGCCCATAATAATCTCAATATTTGATAAATCTATAGGGATTATCCAAAGAGTGAAGAAGAGAAAGATTGAAGATGATGTTAGAAGGGGCATAATTCTATAAGAAAGACAAGATGTTTTCTCTCTTTGAGGGAGAAAGAATAGGATATTGGGGCAATCTCCTTATAACGAGGATTTTAGATCTTATTTTGAAACACAAAAGGATACTTTGCTCGATCTTCATGAAGAAACATAATAAGCAAGAAGAGAGTTTGAGCAAGAATTAGAGTAGGTTTGGTAATAACAAAAAACTATTCATGTTCCCATACAAATTAAAACATATGTACACAATAAAGTCTCTAGGATATACAACATTTTGGATGCTATTGATTAAATGAGGGTTAAATTAGCCCCTCTAATCATTAAATCAAAAAAATTGTATAATTATTTAAAGGAAGATGAGAACAAGTTAAAATTCCTCAGTAAGAGTACAACTACTCTAAAAGGAAAAACCTTTAGTTTAGATCCTTAAGTTTACTATATCATTTCTTCCCAAACTACTTAGTTATGTTTGTATGTGAGTGTGCAATAATTACCGACAATAAGTATTAGTTCTAAAAACACTTATCCATAAAGAAACCAACCCTGAAAGTAATACCTTAAGATCATAGAGTCTACTTTTCTTTTCTACCCTTCCCTCCTTTTTGAATTTTCTTTGATTGAGATCTACCCAATTTAGAGTCATGGGATTCTCTTTGAATGCTTTATACTTACCATATGACTACTCCTATGACTGATATAAAAACATGGAAGAATAGGGAAATTTTAAATACTTGAAAAATGATTATATATATTTGCACTTCATAAGCTTTTGAATATAATTTGGTGATAATGAATGGTCTTTATTTTATATTGATACCACACCTTTTAAAATTATTTCATAAAAGGGTTAAATAAAACAAATGGCATGACACATAAGATTTGAAATATTGGTAAATTAGATGAATTTTAAGGTATAGACACCAGATAATAATTTAAACACTTGCATCGATGTAAGTATCCCTATGTGGAATGCAAGTTTTTGATAGGTTATAAATATGTTGAGGACATGAAACTAACATTGAAGGATTTATACCAGGTTCTAAATTTTTTATACTGTACAGAAGATTTAGGCGATAAAAATGATAAGGTCAAACCGAAAGATAAGCAATTAAGCACAATGAGATGGTGAATGCGAGCCTTTAAATATAAGGAAGGTATATAACTGAAGGGTAGAGTTCTGATAGGTATTTGTAAAGTATATAAGATTTAGATATTATATAAATCAGATTTTAGTATCTATAATAATAATATTTGGATAATTTATAGTGGAACAAATTTCATCAACCAAATATGATAGAATATGAAAATTCCCCCCTTTGCTTGATCTTGTTAACTTATTGATTAAGGTTGTAACAAAATATTTCTCTTAAAGTAGGGTCTTCCTATCATCAATTATCATGTTAAGTAGAGAAATCCATTTTTTGACCACCTTGGTTTTATTTATAACTCCAAACACTATTCATCAAAGTCATTTCTAATCTAACCCTTAATTTGAATTTCCAAATGGCCTTAAAAACAATTTTTTTCTTATATATAGATCTATTATAATATTAATGTCAGTGTTTTCCATCTAATTTGAGGTAACCTCTTGATTGTAAATAATGTATAGTTTATAAAATCCATAATAATGAATATATGCCACAATAGCTATGTAGATTATTTGATTCATCTTTATAAACATTTCCTAATATCATTTTTACAAGTAATGACATATAACATATTATAAATTAGGTCAATGTAAAAGTATACCTCTAATTTAATTGTTGCTTGATGCAATCCTAGCAGTGATAGTTGCAATGTTTGAATAATATTCCATTATACTAAGAAGAAGTTTGTCATCATTACCCCACATCCTTATGGTACTCAAATGACACTATAATGTTTCAAATATGTGCCTAATGCCTCAAATTTAAATGCTATATGTTTGAAGATGTGGTTAGTTTTTGAATGAGCATAGGTATTCCATGGTGGCTTACATATTAAATTTGAATTGATCAATAATTAAATAAATTTAATTGTTTGCCTTGTGTGAGTGTAAAATGTAATTATGATTAGAATCTATAGGCATTCAAAATTTTAAGAATCAATACCTCTGTTAAGTTTTGATACTTTCATTTCCTCCAGTTATGTAATTACATGTTGATAGTTTTGATCTTTTCACAATTCATGTGACTTAAAATTTAATTAAGACATCCTTTTCCAATATAGGGAATTTGAATTTTGATTGTAAATTACTTTCCTTGGAGAAATACAATACTAACATGTTTATTCAATTTAAATTATAATAATAATTGAATTAATTAGTTAGCCCATTATGATGAATGCAAGCTTTTTTGTGCTTATTTATGTCTTGGGTTGAGTAAATTATTTAAAAACCTGTGGGTTTTCCACTTGGATAATATCATGGCCATTTTATTTTTATGCATGCTATGTGGCATAATTTTTCATAATCATAGCTTCTTTGTAATGGTCCAAATATAAAGCCTTTTTTTATTTTGAGGAAGTGAGATGACAATATGTGGCTTGATGCGATTGAATTGTAGACTCGTTAAAATAGGAGTAACAATTCCATTGTATTCTCTTAGAAACTAATATTTTGTGATGTTGTGAAATAATGCTACATGGATTAATGCAAAGGGGTTGAATTATGTTAATTTAGGGTCCATGCTACAAATCTTTACGGTCATGATAGCTACTGTAATGTGGTTGATTTAATAGATATATCGAATTAGAATTGAATGTTTAATTATTTTATAAATTTAATTTTGAAGTTAAGTATTTATTAAGATGAATCAATTCAAATTCAATGAGGATTCAATCAAAAATAAAAGGGGGTGTGTTGGTGAAAACATATTTAAATATCTTCATAACCAATACTAATAAGAAAAAATACACAAATTCGAAAACCATGGTCAACATAAGATATAAGGCTATAAATCTACCCCACAAGGAATTTAATTATGAGAGTGAAGTGAAATACAACATTGATTATACTCCCATGCAATTATTTTTATAAAAACATCCCAAAGATGTAAGAAAATACCAACAAGTAATATATGCTCTTATGATTTCCTAGTTTCTTCATACTATCAATGGATTTGGTTCTTATGTAGAATTTGGGGGAAAACCAACCCATGCCATCATCTAATCCATCTTCATTCACCATTCCAAAATTTTATATGAGTATGTTTGGTGCTACATTTATTTCTCTAATTTTAAAAATTAACTAAAATATCAATATATCATCTAGCTTGACTCATACTTCTCATTCTAGAAACATGCAACTCAAGCATCCCAATTTAATCAGAATGTACAAAATCCATCTTAAATGATGTTGAAGTTCTTGGATCAAATGTATTTTATGAAAACACATAGCTTCAGTTAATTCATACAAAATAAAAATATGCTTTTGTAAATTTCCAATCATACTCAACAAATTCATTAGGGAATGCCAAATCAATGTCCCCTTCTCCCTGATAAAAACTATCTTAAGAACCAATCATGCAACCATCTGTTCATAAAAAAGTCATCAAACATATTAAAAATTAATCCATATAACCTCATATTTTATCCATCGATATTAGGGGATTCACCACAACCATCACCTATGATGGGTTTATTGATCTCATCTTACACCTTAAGGACTTTGAAAATATTTACAAGATTGGCTCAAGATTAACATAGATACAACTACCAAGATACTTGAAAAACCATTTATAGATGATTTTTTATAATGGTACAATAAACTTAATATTATCTTTATCACCAAACTATAATGCTTAGTTAATGCATTAATCTAAAAATTTTAGTATCATGATTCACCCAAGAAAAATATTAATAATTTTGTTAATTGTAAATAATATAAACATGAACCAACTCACAAGTTTATCAAGATATGGAATATTGTGGCCCATAAATTTCAGCATAACATGATTGAATAAATTATATTTAATATTTTTAAAATAGTATTAGAACCCAAGGTATAATTTAAAGTTATGTCTTTCTATCCTAATACATTAAAAGAAGCCTTCAATCAAGCTAAAAGTAAAATCATCTCATTATACAGTTTGAGATTCCTCAACCCAAAGAAAAAAATACATATGCTTATGATACTTATATATAATAAACATGTTAATGATATTGGTGTTACTTACATCTATGATCACCATGTTAATACATTGACATGTTTGATTGTTCCAGCTAAAATTTTCAATACAATAATGAGATCTCTACTAAATGTGGTCCTCTATTTTATAGATAACCTTTAGAGTTAGATAGTTTTATCTCCTAAACTATTGTTATTATACTTAAGCTAAGTGCATAAATGGAAATTTTAAATGCAATAAAATTATAAAAATACACAAAACTAAAGATGGTGATGCACTAGAAGGAAGTGGGCTGATTTTCTATATATAAACATAGAGCTATCACTAAGAAAGAATGGAAGGGAATAAGGAATAAAGAAATAAAATGCATTATAACATATGCAACCCATATACGATCATAAATTTGTAACAACAATATAAGATTCAAGGGATGGATAAACAAAATCCAAAATAAATTATCACTTGTAAAAAGTATGTATAATTACATTATATATTGATAAGAGCTCGAAATATTCTTACATATAAAAATAATAAAAATTTAGATTTAAATTCGAATAATTTAATAGACTTAACAAGTTTAAGAAATCAACTTTTATTTTTATTTTTAAATGATAAAATTACATTATAAAAAGGAGAAAATAGAAAAACAAGACAATTTAAAATAAAACCACCAATTTACATTAATGAAAAGTCTCAAGTTTGTTCCTTGTTGTCCAACTCCATTTATTTTTTAGTATTTCAATAAATCTATCCTAAATTTTCCATTATTCCTATGTTTTGCTGCCATACTGTGAGATAGCTAAATTTGTGTTTTATTAGATTCTTTTTAATATTAAAATATATATTTAAGCTCCTACGGATGATATTGGAATTTTAAAAACTCTAAATGAATATTTTAATATCGATGACCCTTTTAAAATAAAAGAAAGGCATTTAAATTTTAAATAATCCATTAGATTTTCCCTTTAAATACATGGGCTCATTTAACAAATAATATTTTATTTGAATTAGTGGGGGAACATAATATTAAAAACTTGTATCTTCAGCGTTTAAATTAATCTTGGCATCCTAGAGAAATAGTTAAGCTTTGTGTAGATTTGAATATGAGATACTATTAATGTATTGATTTTATGAATCTCTTTCAACCCATTGCACGAATCCACTTTCAACCAACCCCTCAATCGCATAATAGCATTCATCAACCTTTTTATAGTTAGGATCTTAGATTTTTTTAAGGTATCAATTGAAAGATATTCATCTTTCATTTATAAAATTTTAAAAATTATGATATCAAAAATTTCATTTGGTTTCATGTTAATTGAGATCACTCATAAGATAATTTTTGTTCCCTTCATATCTTAGATTATAACTTATTATTTGATAATAATTTTACAATGATGATGTGATAAGAAAATGTTATCAAGAATTTGAAATTTTTTGAAAACAACATTAAAATCATACAAAGTTCGATATAAAAATAAAAATAAAAAAAATTTAATCTTAAAATTTATAAAAAAATATTTAAAATCACTTCTAAGGAAAAAATAATAAAAAATAAAAAAATAACACAATCTTCTCCCACCTTCAAATCCTTTGAATCCAACTCTAACTAACAATGCCATACAATTAATCCTAATTCCTTATGACATGAGACAATCATAGCTAACATACATGGTATGAAATGCATTATCACTTGTGTTAATTCTCATCCTAATACAAAAAATCATCTTACAATCACATATAAATTTTAAATAATTATTCATGCATATCCTACAAGTCAAATTTATGTATCTTATCTCCCATAAACACCAAAATAAAAAATACATATTTTTTTGACATCATTAACCCAAACAATGATGTTTAAAATTATAATTGTACCTATAAAACTCCATCGGCCATACCAATGAATTTATATATGTCTGGTCATAATTCATCAACTGGATGATAAAGTTTTTAAAGCCTACTTGAGTCATTTGACTGAATGATAGCATAAAACAAAAATAAAAATAAAAGCTCATATTTAGCTCATTCCAAGTCTAAATATAATATTATTCATCAACTGAGATAATAATTTTTTTAAGCCTACTTGAGTCATTGACCTAAACAATGGCATAAAACAAAAATAAAAATGAAATCTTATATTTAACTCCTCCCAAGTAAATATAATATTATCCAATCCTAAATTTGAAGAATGTGATCCCATTGAAGAAATTTCTAACCTTCCTATCCAAATTCCTTTCCTTGAGCTCATGCATACCTCTCCTAAACATTGAAACCACTTGATACAAACCATCTTCAATATGAATATCCTAAACCAACACCTATGGGGAAAGAAGCTACCTTGTCTATTCCAATGAGAATATCATGAAATAATGCGAAGAGTTATCCATCTAAATTGATCAAACCACTAACCAAATGGTATCTATTGTGTTTTTAATATAATTAATGAATCTTGACAAAATCCTACTTTGGGAAAATGTTCCTCTTATTTTTATTTGCATTTTAATTGGTGATGTCCAAGTGAAGAGATCCCTCATTCATAAAAGTTCTAGCACTTATTTTTACTATTAATATTTCATCAAATCTCTTTGATAATCAATACTAAATCTTAATAAAACTATAATACATGCCAAGTATATGACCAAAGGAAAATTCCTACCATGGGATGCATTTTGATTCTTATAATGGTGCTTCCTAAAATAGTTAGGGTAAATATTATGATAATAAAATTTATACTTTTATTTGATATCTTTATTGGCTACCTTTGGACCTATTGCATGACGGATATAACTTTTTGTGCAAGCCATTGAATCAAGTTTCCCTAATTTTGAGATATTTACAAAGCTCAAGATGATTCCAATCCTTAGATTTTTTTTATAAATTTAAACAATGTGGTGTTTTAAAAATCTCTATCATAAAATAAATTTAGAGTATCCATTTCCATGAATACTAATGCATTAAATATCTCTTCAACTATTGAAAGGTTATAATGTCCATCCCAAGATTATGTGGAGGGTCACACTAAACCTTTTTGATTTTGATGACAATGAACCTAAAGAGATCAACCTAAAATTAAAAAAATTAAGTTTACTCCTCATATCATATCTGAATTACATCATAAATTATGACCCTATTCTCATAAAAGTGTAATTAACATAATCCCTGAAACCACATCATTCATAAAATAACCTCTCACCAACACTTCCTATCTTAGTCAAATCATGGTTGAATCTATCCATATAGATATCACCACTCTTGAATATGATGTTAATTATACATTAAATGGTCACTATTTGTTTAGATACACCTAAAAAAAATACTCAAAAATGATATGCTACTAGTCTTCCATTCAACAAGAATATTTTAACTTTAGTATCGATATGATTACTATTTCTTGCTTTGACATGCATGATGATGTTTAATTTCTTTAAGATATCCTTAGTGCCATATCTAATTATTATAATATTATTTTGATCCCTTACGTTAAGTATCCCACTATGGAAAATACTATTCAATATTATATTTTGGATTCAACACCATCCCTATTAACACTAATGTGTTTGATGCAAGATTGATGGAATCATCATTTGGTTAAGTATTTTACATGGTAGGAGATACATGGGAATTTAGTCTATAATTATATAGCACAAAAGTGACATTTAAAGTAATAAAAGTTACATTATCAATCCCCTTTGAAGGATACTTGACAACTAAGCTCGCCTTACCCACCACATTGATTTTGTTATTTTCATAGTTTAATTCTCAAGCCTATTAAAAATATTTGGAAGATGTTTCATCTTCATTCACCCCTTCATTTCCTTAGATAGATAGAAAAATTTGAAAGTAAACCCCTATATATTTCCTAAGAAATGAGAGTATTATTATCTTTGGCATGTGTGTTATTCTCATTTCATAGATTAGTGTTGCATATCAACAACATATCCATAACTTTTAGATATTGGATCACCAAGCTCCCACACAAAAATCATGTCATTTTTCATAGAATGGAGGATCAACCTCCCTTATATCTAGAACATGCTCTTTGGTTAGGAGATTGATTCCAGTTATATCTTATTCACAACTATAGGATCAAAATTTTCCCAATATTATCGTACCTACTTTCTCTATTGATGAAATTTTCAAGATTTTACTTATAACAATCTTAGAGAAAGTATAAGAGACCATGGTCAAGGCCTTTATTCAATTATACTATGAGATTAATGACGTTGTTGATTATGTGAGTAATCATATATTGTATCATTCATATTATCTCATAATTTATCATGTTTTGGATATTATATCATTATATCTAACACTAGTCATTTATTTCTCTTTAATTTTTATGTATCATGTAATTTACTTCATTATACTTTACTTTTTAGTATATTTTCCATCTTGGGTAATATTTTTTTAAGCATCTTTCCATTATGGATTAATTTGGCCATTTCATCCTTTCTGATCCTTTAGAAATTTATATTATTCATGTTTTACCCTCTTGAGGTTCTCTCACTCACAAAACTCCCCTTTTGGGTTTTTCCTCTATCATTACTTGTGGTATACTTATTATGGGTTTACATGATCTATTTGTAATCATTAATACCCTATTTTTAAAAATCACTTCCTATCATATGATTATATTCACATTCTTACACTTATTATGTGATTTGATTTATATTTATAGGTACTTCCAACCCCTCATTTTCTTTGTATTTTTTGGAAGAAAAAACATCCTCTCTTATGATCAAATACAACTATACTCTCATTGTATCATCTTAAATTTTCATTAACCCCTCATAATAATCATATTCCACTTCCTTATATTCATTTGAGGCATATTTATGTTGAAGATAAGATTTCACTCTTATCTTACACATAGGTTTAGGAGTATCTAAGCTTATTAGTTTCTAGGTTATCATTCTTAATGACTACGTGTAGTTTCTCTTGTGTTATACATAATATACACCCATTATTTTTTTACCAAGTCCATATGGAGGAGGAAAATATATAAAGCCAAAAAATTTAAAATCCAAAATATCATAACAAAATAATTTAAAAAATCAAAAGGAAAAATAAAAAATAAAAATTCAAAATCACTGAAAGACATGGTGATGTCATTAGCATGATCCTATTCTAGTTAAATCTCAAACTCAAAATTTTACCTCATAGTAGAGCCTGAGGTCCATTGGATTATGATATGATAGTATGTTGGGGTAAGAATATTCATAAATAGCATTAGTTCCACTTGAATTTTTAGGAAATCAATTAAAATTTTTAATGACCGGTGACACTATTTTGAACCTAAAGAATAAGGGACACATCATGGGAAAGTAGTATTCATTTTCATTTACTTGGATATAGAATTCATGGGATGATATATATACTTCACTTATTATCAGAAGATGACACTTTGTAGGTGTCATCTTATAGGTCCTTGATGTTGAAAAATCTTAGTCTTGCCCACTTGATTAAAGTATTGTAGACACTAAAATTAATATTTAATGTTGAAACAATGCACTAATGACCATAATTTTATACACACTTAGATCATGCTTAGTTCCAAAATCTTGAACCACTATTCCTTTATTTATATGTAGATGACCCTTAACTTCAAGTAAATATGATACATGATGTTATTATTTCTCATTCCAAGAAAATTAAACTAACTATTAGATCAATCCACACTTCCAATTTAGTTGTCTCTACTCCTTTAGGACTATCCCAATTGACAATAATGTCTAAATCCATCAACTACATCTTCCCACTAAATAATAACTAATTAATCAAATTCAAATTTACCTAATAGGTCATCCCACATGTTTCACAAGTCCCATATTATGAATCTTCTAAAACACCACTATATAAGCACATTTTATATCCTTTTGAGGAGAGGCTGCCACTTTTGAAAATTACCATATTTATTATAATTGCACATTGAGAGGAAATCATCTATTATTCCTAATTCTAGGTCTACATATCCCAATTACAACTAAGTTAAGTCTGAATATACATCCAATATCACAAGTCATTATTCAAGCACATAATTACACTAGGATTACACCAACATACAAAATTTCACCAATATTTCACACATACAACTATAACATGAGATAAATACATGGAGTTTCATCCCTATTTAGATTAATGGTATTTAGGTAGATCTTAACATAGGGGATATTGAGGTCAAGTACAACTTAAACCACTAACCCATTTTTCCCATTTATTCCATTTATCCCTCATTGTCTATTGAGATAGGGTTCCACGTCAATAATAAGGCACACAATGAATTCCATAATGAATCAATAGACTCCTATCACACATAAATGAACTACAAGGTAAAAACACACTTGTTAGATTTTACATATATGGAAAAAACCTATCAAACATTTATGTACCCTATAGATGTGAATGCATAACTACTTTGTCTAAATAACACAAACATGTCCCAAATGGATGAGAATCCTTATTCTTGATTTACAATGACCTCACACAACCATATAGTCAGTTTCACAATTGCATTCGTAGTCACAATATTTCATGTATGATTTACAACTAAGTCATTCTTATTTAATGCTTTCCCTTTTTAGCATTTTTACAAAAATGATAAGTTCCATATCCATTTGTGTGATTTATTCTATATCTTAGTATTCTGATTTACTCAAAAGTTTATCTCAATTAGATTATATTTATTTCTTAATCACAAATTTTGATAAAATATATTGGTGAACCTGTGTTTTTATTTGAGCATTACCAAACCCTAAGTTTCCCTTATGGTTCTAACCTTATAAGATTTCAAAAAAAAATTGAGGGTTTCAGATTTGATTTCTAATTTCCCTTTGTCTTTTATGAAAATATGAAGTTTTAGGTTTTGCGCTAGGGTTTCACTCTCATTTTCTATTAGGATTTTCATTTCATATACTTGTGGATTATCTTTATTTGTTCAAATCATATCTGATCTATAACAATTCTAAATTTTATCTATATTGATAAAATTAGAAACCTATTTTTTTCACCAAATTTTGTATAGATTTTTCATAATTTATAATTTAATATTTTTAGTAAATTTAGTCTAGGGGATGAATAGTGTATATATTTTCAAAATAATTTATGAGTTTCTTCTGTTTACTTATTTTATTAAAAAATATCTTTAATATTTAAAAAATACCTAACAAATCTATTTTAATAGTCAATTATTTATTTTTCACATCGTACAATGGCTATATGGGTTAATCTTGGTGTATAATTTTTTCAATCAATAATTATTCCAATTTTATGGTTTCATATATAAATATTTAATATCTTTCATAATTATATAATAAATTGGAGAACATTAATATACAATAAAATTGAGGTTACACCAAATCATAATACACCTTCTATGGCTATGCTATCTTCTACCAATCCTCCTCAAGATGGTGATTGATAATTTCCCTCTAACCATGTCAATGTTATCTTGATCTTAATAGGAAAGTTAGCCCACCCTATAGTGAAAAATGAAATTAACCAACATGTCCTTCCTCACCCCCATCCACCTACCACATCTCCTCTTGATGGTATTTATACTCATATCCAAACATAATTACCTAGAGTTTATGCTTGTGAAGCCCTTCATGATCAAGTAATCACTATGAGAAGGAAAATATAAGAGATGAAAAATAAAAATTAGTGTTTACATTCAAATATCACATCATTGGAAATCAACTCACATATCCAAAGAATTAAAAATATGTTAGTCTTAATCAAACATTTGTATTTTGATCTAAATTTTTTTATGCCTAACAAGACTTCATATCAAGATTGGAAGCTAAAATAGAATACATATAATACAAATGATTCAAAAAGTATACTAAATGCTACTAAAAGTTCAAGTAATATTCTAAGAGAAATGATTCACAATAAGTTGATCAAACTACCTCTTATACATCCTTTAATAAGATTAAAATACTATTATGCATATCATAGAATACTTGGGCATCATATAGATAGATGTTTGGCTTTGAATTTTTTTTTATCATTGGCAGTGGTGATCTTATAATATATACATCAATTGAAAAACCCAATCACACTTTGATTTCATCTCCTAAAGGACAAGTGAAAAAATAACGTAAAAATAAAGTATGGATACCAAAGGATAATTTAATTCAAGAAAAATATTCAAAATGCACAATTAGATCAAGAAAGATTACAAAAGGCACAAGATGAAAAAGAGACATTAAAAAAAAAATGTATCACAAAGGAAATGTTATAAAAATATCAATAATAAATGTTTCAAAATCAAGTTCAATCTAAGCAAGAAAGTATCTTTAAGAAAGGATTATAACAAAATAAGTTAAAAATAAAGAGACACATACAAAAATATAATGTTAAAAGTAAGGTTCAAAAGGAGAAAATTACATGTCTTTCCTCATATAGAGAACCTTTCACTATCACTGCTCACATAAATGGAAAGCAATTTATAGATGTCAAGTTAAATACTATCTAGAAACAATTTTTTTGTTCTATTTCATTTATTGTATCTCTTAGATATAATCTTCAAAACTTTGATCAAACTAATGCATCTACATGTGTGGGATCAATTAAGTTAAGAATTTTTTTATTCAAAAGAGTTTAATCTTAATTTTCACATTATTTATAATCCAAGTGAATACAATGTTGTTCTTGGATGATCATGGTTAAAATTAATAGGAGCAATGATTGATAAAAACAAAGGTTCTATTTCATTTGCTCGTGAAGGCAAGGTCATTTTAATTTCAAAAGATACAAATTTTTTGGAGAAAAAGAAGAAAAAATAAAGCATATATTTATTTAGTATAAAAATAAAGAGAAGTAATGGAATAACAATAAATGAAAATGATACAATACATATTTCATAAGAGAAATTAGAAAAGTCAATACCATAGTATGGGGCACTTGGTTTTACATATCCAAATGCTTCACTGTGGCATGATACTTTCCTTTCATGAGAGGTCACCATTCATATGCTAGATATAGGACTTATTGATTATGATGATATTTCAGGAGTCACTAGTTAGTATGTTCCCTTTTTAGTTATATATGTTAAAAAATAAAAAAAAACTAATATTTCAAAAATTCAAAAATTAAGACCTATACATGATATGCGTATTTAATTTCAATAAGTTGATTTTTGCTTAAATATATGTAATACTTATCTATATCTAGTTTTGTATCAAATATGACTCATAATTGTACTTGAGTGAGTCACAAAATATATAGGTTTCCACTTCTAAATGTAGTTAGAGGTGGTGATACTATCTCAAACCTAAAAAACTTACAAAGACAAAAATACTCTAACATAGATAGTCATGCATTGAACTCATGTTTGATTCTAATGGACTTGTCACATTGAACATAAACTTTAATTTATTAGATTCAAACTAGTCATAAGAATTATATAGGTTGATTTCATATCAAAAATTCCAATGGGGGCATATTTTACAAAAGTTATATCACTCTATGACTATCCCTATTATTCCTACTTCGATACATTACATTGCATGATTATTTTCTCACTTACTTTCACATTTCTATATTACTAGATACCTAAGTTGTTAAATATCATGATGTTTAAAATTACTTATATAAATATTACTTCACTTATCCATGCATGATTTTCATGTTTACTTTCTTACTTCATATTTTTTATGTATTCAACTAGTTTGGATTTTGGACATTTGAACATATCTTTGTTTCTAGCTCTAAGCCTTATTGTGTGATCATATGTGTGTGAGTGAAATTTAAACATGTCCCTTGTATGTATCCCCTTTTCCTTCTATTACATGATTGGTGTACTTTTGAATGTAATCTTTATGTGTGTGCATTATGGTTGTGACTTTTATTTGATATTGTTTGCTTAACTTGTGATGCTATGGTAGATATAATACATATACCTAGTTTTTATATTCCATGATCCACATCATGCATCTCTCATCGAGTTGTTATACATTAGTCTCAAGTACTTAGTATATCATCATTTATTTAACATGTGCCTATTTTCTAACATCTATCTAGACACACCACTATGTATGATAGGCTCTACCTATAACATACATTTATATTTTAATGAGATTATAAAAAATGATGCCATGATATCCAATGTTAATATTACTACTCATAAGTCAATATTTTATATAAAATTACTCATACCAATTTTTATTTTGAGCTAAGTTATTGTGCGGACAACTCACCTCAAAAGAAGGGGCATACAAAATGTCTTGTCTTATAGACTAAGCTACAATGATACACTATGCAAACAAATATTTGTAGTTTTTTCTATGTTGATCACATGTTAAACCCATAATTTAGTCAAATTATTTTTAAGAAAAACTATGTCATAAGGATATGGGAACATGTCGATCATGTCCAAAATAGTGTGATATCATCCCAATACCCAGAAATAACATTTTTCATAATTCTCAAAAATTCACTTAGTTAATAATTATTTTTTCAGCATGTACTTAAATAATATTCAAATTTATGCACATTTTATCATAATTTGGGCATCATGTGTGACATGTGCTCATTAATATTACATGGTTTGACTTAGAAATCCATTTGATTTTACTTTGTTATCATAATCAATATGCTCAAATATGAGATTAGGGGCATGGGTGCAACATATGATCACTCTCTTACTCAAAATTTACACCATTTTATTAGGAGTGACAATCCATGTCATTTTTTATGTTTTTTACACCTAAATCATTAAACTATTTTTGCATAAATTTTACACTAGGAATTAATCTTATTCTATCTTTAGTGGTTGATTCACCTTTTTGCATCATTTTTCATCAAAATGATCTATTGGAATTTATATAGGGATTCCAAACCACCTTAATACCTTGATTTTTATGATGATGGATTCAAACACATCTTGAATTATTAAGCACATTATCCTACTATTGAGGATTGGGGCATGCATATTCCAATCCAAGCTCTTCAACAAAAAATAAATCTCTAAGTGCCTTACCCTCTCCAATCACCAGTTTTGCACCATAAAACATAATAATTTATGTACCTAAATAGTTGTATTTATGCCTTATTATTTTATCTATAAGTTTATTTTATTTACTTTTAGATTTTCATCTTAAATAAGGACTAATTTATACGTGTTTCATTTCAAGTTCAATGAAACATAATCCAATGTGTGCTCTACATCCAAGCTTACTCAACACAAGTAAGATCATGTATAACTCTATTTATTTTACTCTATTAATTTTGATTTGTTTCATTACTATAATAAAATGGGGTAAATGTAGTAAATAAAATTAACATTTAATTCTAAAACAATGTAATTATGGCCATCATTTTATACACACATAGCTCATGCTAAATTTCATGGTCCTGAACTGATATTCCTATATTTATATGTGGATGACCCTTACCCTCAAAAAATATGATACATGATATTCTTATTATTCATTATAAGCAACTTAAACTTACTATTAGAGTGATCCACACTTCCAATTCAGTTACCTCTACTCCTCAAACAATGCTACTCTATCAAGACTATTCTACTTGCCCATAATGTATAAATTTATTGACCACATCCTCCCACCAAACAATGACTAATTGCTCAAATTCAAATTCACCCAATGGGTCATCCCACACATTTCACTAATCCCATATGATAAATTTACCAAAATACCATTAAATAATCATAATTTTTATCCTTTTAAGGAGAGGCTACCACTTTTTTAAATTAGTAAATTTATTTTTGTTGCACATTGAAATCAAAACATCTATTCTTCCTCGTTATGAGTCCACATAACCCAATTATCCATGATATATGTCTAAATACACCTCCAAGGTCACAAATCATTGTTTTAACACATAATTATACAAGGATTTCACCAACATATAACATTTCACTAGCATCTCACACACAACACCATAGAATGGGGGAAATACATGGAGTTTGATCCCTATTTAGAGTATTTGTATGTAGGTATCAATCAACACAAGAGGTTTTTAAGTCAATCATAACTTCAAACACTAACCCATTTTACCATTTATTATATATATCCATCATTTTATATTGAGTTT
>JARHVA010000062.1:8097500-8205000 GCA_037957365.1 Torreya grandis
TAAAGATGAGGCTAATTTCTTTAAGAAAATTGGTTATGAGAGATGCACAGTAACTCTCATAGCAGATGCACTTGAATTAGCAAGTGGTAAAAAAGTAGGTGTCATTTATCTATCTACTTATATTACTAATTCTCCTTTTGTTGTGAAGACGTGGCTTTATAGGCTTGGTCACATGAGCAAGAAGGAGATGCATGTTCTTAAGTAGAAGATAGATGTCTTTGACAAACTTAAGAACTGGAAAGCCTTGGTTTTCTTGGAAAGGATGATGGACAATGATCAGCTAGGGAGGCTAAATAAAACTGAGTAGGGAAGTTTGGATAGGGTTTTAATCCAAAGAGAGCTCACGGGTAAAAAGTCATCACTCACAGGCGAACACAGTTATCAGTGTCAGTCAGGTGAGAACTGATATCGGTCATGTGTAGATAGGCAAAGTCCGTGGTGTTGGGTAGGGTGGCTACCAACATCAGTCAGGGAACTGATGTTGGTGACTAGTGAACATTGACGTCGGTCAGGGAATTGGTGTCAGCGATCAGGAGGGTTCGACATCAATCAGGTGCAGACCAGGGTTGACTAGGAAATGGATTTTGGGCAGACAGCAAGCTGTCAAGGAGTCTCAAATGCCCATATGGAGGACTAAAAAGGTAAGTAAGCCTCAAATTTGTTATTCCCCTTCTTTATACTAGTTGCTCATTGTAGAGCAGGAAGGATCCAGGAAACAGTGGGAGTATGGCATGATTGAGGAATTTGATTCATTAGATGTAGAACCAAATGGGAGATTTGGTAGAGTTGCTAGCTGGAATGAAAGCACTAAAAGATGAATGGATTCCTTGGTTAAAGAAGAGAGAGGATGGACACATGAGATGGAAGGCTAGGTCATATGGTCTTGAGCAAGCTGTAGGATAGTGGTACAAGTTTGACAGGTGGATGACAACGCATGGCTTTAGTTAATGCCATTGTAACCATTGTGGTTTCTTTACCAGGTTGGATAATGGTCGCTACATTATCTTGTTATTATATGTGGATGATGTGCTTGTTGCAGGTGCATACATACAGGGAGTTGTTGAGCTAAAGGTAAAGTTAGTTCAGTGGTATGTCATGAAGAATTTAGGAGCAGCAAAATTCTTTGGCATGAGTGTGTGTCTAGAGATATGGAATGTCACATGTTGATTTTGTCTCCAGATGATTGTGTAAAACTGGTTAGCTACCGATGGTTGGATAGTCCTATGAATAGTGTCCTGATTCACATGATGAGTTTAAGTACATGTGTACTAGACCTGAGTTGACCCAGTAGTGGGTGTTGTTAGTAAGTTCATAGCCAATCCGAGAAAGGAGCACTGGAAAGCATTTCAGTGGATTCTCAGGTATCTGAGAGGGACCAGCAGCAGGGATTCATGCTATGCAGGGTCAAGGACTTCTCTACATGAGTATGTAGATTTGAATGTGGTAGGTTACTTAGATGATAGGAGCTGCATCACATGTTTTATGGTGGTTGGAATTCAAGGTTGAGCTTGAAGATGGATACAAGCCAAGAAATAGATTAGATGATGTACAGGTATAGGTACAGGTGTAGCTATTTATCTCCAAGTGGGAGATTTTTAGGTTGTGGATTTAAAAGCTTCACTAGGATGCAAATAGGAGGAGGTTGCTTAGTGTTACAGTAACTGACATTGACAGCGCAACCAACATCGGTCATATCCAGTTATAGAGCCTTCAGAGGGAAGAGAGCAAGGGTAGCTCCTCCTAGTGCCACAGTGCCAAGTGTGTATGATCAGGTAGATCTGCAAGTTGTTGCAAGATCTGGTAGAAGATCCACAGGGGTGCTGGTTTGGAGAATCAAAAGGGTTCTTCATGTGTGTATGATCTCGATCGGCAGGTGTGCAAGGCCAGGTTTGATTTGTAGGTTGTTGCAAGTTCATGGGAGATCTACATGGTAAGTAAGATTAGTTGATTTTTAGGTGCGTGTGTGTGTGTGCAAGATCTAGGTTTGTAGGTTGTTGGAAAACCAAGTTGATCTGTAGGTGGCAGTAGGATCAGGGAGATCAGCAACACAACAAGGAGCAAGATCACAGGGATCTACTTGGAGTACGTGGTGTACTCGGACTTGGAGTACTTCGAGTACTCGATCGGTGGTACTGGTAGTAGTGATACTAACTGGTTGGAGGTGAATAGCAACTCTGTGTTTGCGTTGTCTGTTATGACCGTGATTGAGAGAGAGAACTCTTAAAGAGATTTATTGTTTATGCCCTAGAGGTGTGGGAGCCCTAGAGGAGTGTAGAAGAAGATTGTGGCATCTTATTTCTTTGTATTTCCTTCTGGAAAGAGTATTAATACAATTGGGTATTGTCTCTCATTTTTTGTGTCATTTTTGAATTTCTATGTTACTTGTTACTTATAGTTAAATTCTGTGTTTAGTTGCTAATACAAAGGTAATCAACTGTGCTCTTTATGAGCTGGGGATCCTGACATGAGATCTATGGTTAATAAGTTTTTTTTGGTTAAATTTTTGAATGAAGGCTATTTTGGCAATGTCCTCATGGGAGGCCCTTGGTTTATGGGGAAATCTTGGCTATTCATAGCCAAATAGAGACCGAGAATTGACTTATTCAAGGAAATACCAATAAAATGCCTACTATGGAATAACCTTCCTAAATTACCTCTAAAATATTAAAATGAAGAGGTTATTTTATGGATTAGTAAGGCTATTGGCATCCTTCTCAAAGTTGACCCAGTCTCACTTTCTAGAAAATGCCTAGTTGTTACCAAGATTTGTGTCTTGGTTAAACCAGGGAAACTAGTTTTGAGATCTATTTCCCTAAGATCTTGCTTTGGAAAATGGGTTCAAGAAATTATTTATGAGAATGAGACTAGTAGATGCATGATATGTGATTTTTAGGGACATAAATACCTAGATTGTCCTAATCTAGGTAAAGGGGAAGTCCTTCTCCTTCCAGACCAAAAGTGGTTATGGAAGGTTCCCCTTCTTTAAAGAATTTGGAACAAAACAAAGGCAAGAACATTGAGATATATCTCAATCCCTCCTTGTTAAATAAAAAGGGGGTGTTAATGAAATGGCCATCCCCTCTAAGCAACCTAAAATTTATGGATCAAAAAGGAATGGAGCGAAATCAGACTCTAGGAGGCCATTCCTAGGTTTTAACCCTTCCAAAGGAAAAAGTGACAATGTTACTACTTAGTATGAGTCCAAAAATTCTAAAAGAGTGTCTACAATGCCTCAATCATCATAAGGGACATATGGGATGGATATGGTAACTTAATATATTTATTTAAATTATTTTGAATAGATACTTCATAGCAAGAACCCTTCCCCAGGCCTAAAATGGAATGCATAAATAAGAGAAAATAGAAATGGAGGTCTTAAGCCTAGGATAATCTTGGGTCAAGGTAGGTTTCTTCCTCCCTCTTTGTCATGATATTATTTAATGAAATTTAAGGGGAATTAATAACCCTAAAAAATAGAGTCTTGTTAAGAACCTTAGATTAACTAAAAAACCTAGTTTTCTTCTGCCTCAAGAAACCAAGATTCCTATAGAATCTTTGGAGAACTTAAAAAATTAAATTTGGAAACAAGCTAGCTATGTTGGATCAAGGTCATATAGATCCTTTGGAGGAATTTCCATTTTCTAGGACCAACAATCATTTGAAGGGATCCTAATTTAGAATAAGCAAGGTCATTTGGTGATTGGTGTCATTTGCCTAACCTCCAATAAGAAATGGATTTTATCTAACATATGCGCCCTAAATTCAAAAACTATAAGGAGAATTTTCTATAAAGATATCTCCCATATTATATCCCTCTCTTCTAAATGGAACTGGATGGTAGAAGGGGTCTTTAACACATCTTTATATCCTATACAAAAAGGGGGTAATCTTGAATATAGTGATAATATGGATGATTTCAATGACTTCATCATTAGTAACATCCTTCTAGATGTGGTACTATGCATAGATTCTTAAACCTAGTATAATATAAGAATAAGGGAGGATAATATTCAAGTTAGACTAGATATATTTCTTTTAAATTTGGATTGGGACCTAGGAAGTTATTGTAGACTCTCAATTCTCCCTAAAATTGGTTCAAATCATAATCCAGTAGTCTTCTTGGAGGAAGAAGTCTGAAAGACAAAAAGATTGTCTTTCATATTTGAAAAAATGTGGTTGAATCACCTAGAGTTATAGGAAACAATGAATAAATGGTGAGGGATGAATATTGAGAGCAAGGATATGTTTTTTTTAGCTTCTAAACTCAAAATGGTGAAATTGTACCTCAAAATTTGGATCAAATAAGTCTTTGAAAACATCTTTGAGGAAATGAAGGAAACCTCTAAGTCCATTGTGTAGTTGGAGAAGTTCATCCAAGCTAATGGAATGAACCAGGAAACATATTATAATGAAAAAGAACTACTGGTCATCTTTCATAATTTGGAAGCTAGGGAAAAAATATTTTTGAGATAGAGGTCTAGAAACACATGGATAAAAGAAAGATATAGAAATACTAAATTATTTTTACAAACTACTTGCATGAATGCAAATTACATTAGAATAAAGGAGCTAATTAAATAAGATGGGTCCAGATGTAGTAATGAAGAGGAGATAAAAATGGAAACTATTAACTTTTTCTAGAACATTTTTTCAGTAGATGCTTCTCATACTCAAGGCCCTAAGGAAAAATTTCTCAATTTTTTTAGACAAAGTTTTTAAATTCAATGAAAATTTTAATATTCTTAAGAAAATTAGCCATTAATAAGTAAAAATTTCTATGTTTGTAATGGAAGGGGACAAAGAGCCTAGACTTGATGGCATCCCTCCCTTCTTTTTTTAGCATTTTTTGGACATTATCTAGATGAAGTGGTGGTAGTTGTTTCTGAATTTTTCATAATAGGTGCAATCATGAAGGAGATCAATAGAAAATTTTTGGTTCTTATTCTAAAAAAAAGGGAACTACCCATTTCAAAAATTAGACCAATAAGACTATGCAATAACTTCTATAAGATTTATACCAAGACCCTGGTGTTAAGGCTACAACCCTTACTACCAAGGATCATTTTGGATCAAAAAAGTGATTTAGTAATTAGCAGATAGCTTTAAGATAATATCATTTTGATCCATGAAACTATTCACTAATTAAAACAATCTAAAAGAGCAAGTATGCTTTTAAAAGTAGATATTTATAAAGCATATGATAGAGTCTCTTAGAGGTTCCTCATGCTCATCCTTAAAAATATTGGGTTTAACAAGTTTCTAATGAAACTTATATTTAATTATATTAATACGCCAAATTTATCATAACTAATCAATGGTATCCCTAAAGGTTTATTCAAATTAAGAAGGGGTCTCTGACAGAGAGATCCCCTCTCACCTTACCTTTTCATTATCTTGGTCAAGGCCCTTGGATAAATGCTACAGAATGTTAGAGAGGATGATATTATTAAGGGAGTTTGAATTGCCCTTGGGTTAAAACTAATCTTGCACCAATAATTTATTGATAGGATTTTTATGCTGGGGACCTCCTCTATAAGAGAATTCAAAGCTTTAAAAAATCTTTTGGAAGACTATGAAACTATTTTTGGCAATGTGTCAACTTTTTCAAAAGTTACTTATTCTTCATGAACACTATTCCCATTCTTTAGATTCATCTCTCTAACATAAAAAACTTCCAAATTCATTACTTACCTATTTATTATCTGTGAATACCAATTTTTAATGATAGTCTAAGCTTGAAGTATTGGAATCCTTTATTGAACAAAATTTAGAAAAAGTTAGCTGGTTGGAAATTTATCATTCACAAGCTGGAAACATTCTCTTGGTTAAAATTTCTCTCCAAAGCATGCCAATATATTAGATGTCCATATTATCTATCGATTATAAGATAGTGGATTAAATTTAACAAATCCATATAAGTTTTCTATGGATAGGAAAGGAGCAAACAATGAGAATTCCACTTGTTTCCTAGGATAAGGTTTGTAAACCTAAGAATTGTAGGGGCCTAGGACTAAGATCGATAAAAAGTATGTATCAAGCCCTATTAGAAAAACAATCTTGGAGGATACTAAAAGATGATAACATCTGGATCAAATTTATTAAAGGCAAATATCTTACTAATAGATCTACTAATTGTTGCCTTAAATAAGAGGTGCCCAGTCAAGGATCTAAATTTTAGAAAGTAGTGATCAAAAAAAGAGATCTCATATGCAAAGGATATAAATGGATGGTGGGTAATGGTAGAACTATTGATTTTTAGGAAGAACACTGGATATTAATTATCCTCTCTTGATAATTAGGGACTAAAATGCATTAATTAATCACTTTAAAAACTTGATTGGATGCAAATTAAGGAACTACTAGTATGGGAGCAATTCAAAATTAGGGTAGAAGTGGCTTTATTTCCCTGAAGAGATTATGAATCAATCTATATTTATAAAAAAAATTAACTCTAAGCTCTCAAGAATTAATATTAGTTCCTGATCAATATTGATCCAAGGTTAAGCAAGGATATATCATTGACCAAGATATTCTATATCATGACCCCCTCTGGTATAAGTTTTGGGAAAAAAACCCGATCCCTAAAATTGGTGTTTTCTACTTGTTGGCTTGCTATAATATAATTATCATCATTGAAAATCTAAAATTCAAAGGTTTCCAAATGCCTAATAGATTTTGTATCTATCTAAAGGTAGAGGAATCTATTTATCCCCTATTTTTGGAATGCCCATTTTCCACCTTGATATGGGCCTCAATCTTGAGACTCTTTAATATTACATGGGTCTAGCCTAGATCCATTTGGTATATTTTCTTATAATGGATCCCACCTTGGAAGCACAAAGATCTGAAAATTCTATTAAACCTTACTCTATCACATTTCCTCTAGGGCATCTAGAAGGAAAGGAATCACATTTTCAGGAACACAAGTATGGTGTGGGGAAAAACCAGAGATAACATTTTCAAAGCTATTAAGGAAAACTAGGCCTATAAGTCCTCTAAGAATGATGTTCCTCTAGATGGTGAGGAATTAAGCATTCTAAAGTCTTGGAATCTTAATTCCCTTTAGGGTTTATGTCTTAGAAATAATTCTTCTCGAGCCTCAACTACATGGACTCCCCTAGTGGAGGGATGGTTCAAACTCAATTTTGATGGAGCTTTCAAGGGTAACCCAAGTCAAGAGAGAGGGGGGGGGGGAGAAAATTCTAAGACATAGTTAAGGAAACTTTATGACCGTTTATGCAAGAAAAATGGGCGAGCAATCGGATCATGTTATTGAAGCTAAGGAAAATCTCTAGGGTATCAAGTTTGCATGTGATAAAGGAATTTCAAAGCTATTTATTGAAGGTGACTCCCTTAACATCATTAACCACCTAAAAAGGGAGTCTAAAACCTCCTAGACTATTGAAAAGAATATTTTAAAAGTAATCATCCCTTTGAAGTGCTTCCAATATTTCTCTCTAAGTCATGTTTTAAGAAAGGGAAATAGATGTGCATATTTAATGGCTAATTTGGGGGTCTCCTATGAATTCATAACCTAGGAGTTCGGAGGGAACACATCCCTCCCTTTCAAAGTTATGAATCATGTCCTTTTGAGTGAAATAAGAAGGATTTAGCCTTTCTTACTGGAACTAGATATAAATCCTCTCATTCCTTGTTTAAAAGTAGTCCAAGTCCATGTTTGAAAGGCACTTATTTACTTCATTGGCCTTTTATGCCATGATGGATTCTTGTTGTAGGGATTGATTGGCTCCTACCCATCTCTAGACTATGATTGTGTTCTTTCTTCTGTATTGGTCTTCATGCTCTTTCTTTCCCTCTTATTTTTTATGTAATCTTTTAGACTCTCCCTTTGGGTTTGATTATTTGTTTGATGGGAGACCCGACCCTCCTATATGTGATAGGGTTAGATCCCACACCAACCAAAAGTGGGCTTACCTTAATCAAAATTTTTAGCTCAATGGAAAAGCATTTTGGTCACTGATAGTCTCAATGGGCCAGATGATCATCAAATTTAAGCCCAAACAACACTAAAATAGATGTTATCATGTTATTTAGTTGACAAGTTAATACCACATGACAACCATTCACTCATATGGAACCTAATTGATCATCCACCTATACTACTAATCTTTATAATCTTGGTGAGGTGAGATCTTAACAAGTAAAAAAATATCACTCACACAACACCTCACTGAAGGCTTGTAAACATACAAACCATCTTGTGTATCAGATAAATAGGATCATTCCACATGGCATGATCTTGGGCATTCAGGAACTTGACTATTGATAACAAATATATGGACTATTTTAGGGGCTCAAATAAATGAGATTACATCATGTGGCATTATCCTATGCATCAAAAATATCTTTGGTATATTGAGGAAACCAAGGGGGGGTGAAGAAGTAGGGAAGATATATTATGCACATGTCCTCATCTCAAGCATCTAAAAGATTTAATAAAAAAATACTAAATCCCAAAGAGGCCTGGGTAAATGAGTGAATGATAATTGGTAGCTTCGCACTTGACTTAAACTCATAGGAAGGAAAGTGACCATTGGCTTACATGGAAACCAAAAGAACCATTAGATTTTGAATTTAAACTTTGATAAAAATGACTAAGGAAAGACCAAAAGAAAGAAAAAGGAAAATAAGAATGTGAATAAAAACATGCATTATCTAAATCAAAGCCAAGGCCAGTCCACTATTTAAAAGTGAATAAGATTTAAATTGAAACCATATAAATAATTAGTAATTATAATTTGTAAAAAGAGTGGATATGGACCAAATTACTAGAGAATAGATCATGAAAATATTAAAATGGTTAGATAATCTACTTGAATCTAAATTGAAATGGCCTTCAAAATGTAAAATTTAAATATATTTTAGAACATTGATCAAGAAAAACTAAGACTTATTAGATTCATGCAAATTATAATATTAATAATTCTCAACTGTAATCCTTTTAGACCAAGTTTATAAGATAAATATTTATGTTTTAGACTTGGTAAAAAAAAATCAAGACAAATCAAGATGATTTTAGCCTACCCCAAAGACTCTTTTCAATCATACCAACAATTTCTATAGGCCCAAGGTACAAAATTTACAAAAGCAAAAGACTAGACTCTAGAGAAAAAAAGAGGTTCCCTAATTTTAATGATGAAATTAGAGTATGTTATCCAAGCAACAACAAATGGTGACTTTGAAAAAAAATAATTTTGAGTATTTTGGAACAAAGAAATAGTCGAAGAATTGAGTATTTTTGGTTAAAATAGTGCATGTAACATGAAAAAATCTAAGAAGGGACAAGATGAGAGCATCTAAGTGACCAAATCTAGTATCCCCAATGACCTGGTGTGTGAAAAATGAGTTAATTTACCAATTCATACTCATCTCAATGCTTCTCTTGAATCCCTAAATAATTCATTTTGTATTCTTTATAAAATCTACATGACAATGACTTTACAAACAATCAACGACCAACTAAACCTTAAATCATATAGTTTCGAATGTTTATTCCATGTAAAGTATATCAACTAATTGATGACTAATGTATTCCCATGTAATGACCCTCAAATAAATACAATAGAACAATGATTATATTTCTATCAGAGTTGTTGCCAGAATCCAGATAATGTGAATGCAATGGAGACGTGATCACACGAGATGAAGCTAGTGCACATCACATAGATGCTAAAGCAATTTAAAATTATACAAGAAGATAAATTGCACAAGAGAAATAGGAGAAAACCCAATATCTGATTAACATGAGATGGCCAAAGTGAATAATACATATAGGAGAGCGCGCAAGTAACTCCTCCACAAAAGGTGGTCAAGGCACCCCAAGAATAGAGTGTAACTCCTCCATGAAAGGTGGTGACAAGGTGCTAAGAATAGAGAAGTAACTCTCATAAAGGAGTTATGACATTCTTATGACACCTATGACACATCTATGACACACATGTCTACATAAGCTAGCCTATCCCATGAATGTAGGAAAACTCCATGTATGCACAAATATATAATTTCCCTAATTAAATAATAAGGAAAAATAAAAACCTACAGTAATACCCCCACATAAGTGCAGTTTAGGTGGGCAGTGTGAAAATATAAAATGGGTCCCGACAACTAGGCCTGATGAGGTACCCATGTACAAATGTAATCTCCCATAAGATAGAGAAAAGAAGAAAAATCGTAGGAAAAAACTCCCCCCCCGCAAAGAGAGACATAAAATAAAGAAAGAGGCTAGTGGCCCCCCCTTGATGCTACTACAGATATGGACCGTACCCTAAGAAGAGCTTATAGATGAATGAACTTGCTCTTGGTGAAAGGTTTGGTGAAGATGTCTACAACCTACTCTGAAGACTGGAAAAATATCAAGTCAATGACCTGACTATGAATAGGCTCTCAAATGAAATACATGTGAATCTCTATGTGCTTGGTCCGCTAGTGCTAAACTGGATTCCTAAAAATTTGAATGGTACTCTAGTTGTCACAATAAATGATGGTGGGCTGCCTGATAAGAGTGCCAAACTCAGAAAGAATCCCTTGAAGCTAAATAGCCTCAATAGCTACATTAACGGCTGCCCTGTACTTTGCCTCTATGGATGATATAGCAATAGCATTATGCTTCTTGCTAGACCAACTGATAGGACTAGAACCTAGAGAGAAACTGTAACCAGAAGTAGACTTGCGAGTTTGTGAATCGCCAGCCCAGTCTGAATCTATACATCCAACCAAGTCAACCTCTATGCCAAATCTGTAATGAATCCTATATTTATGTGAACCCTATATGTAATGCAAGATCCTCTTAGTTGCTTTCCAATGTAGCTCATGAGGTTCCTGCATAAATCTGGAGACAAGTACCACTGTATATGATATGTCAGGCATGGTGTGAGTCAATTAGATGAGACTACCAACAAGTTGTCGATACCGAGTGGCATCAACCAATGGTGAAGAACAGTCAGCCTCAAGCTTTACTCCTAATAGAAAGGGAGTCAAAGATGGCTTGTAATTAGCCATGTGAAACTGAGCCAATAAGTCAAGAGCATACTTTAGCTGTGCAAGAGAAATCCATGAATCTGATTGAGATCTTGATGCCAAGGAAATAGTGCAACAAACCCAAGTCTGTCATGTCAAATCTATCTTGGAGAGATGCCTTCACCACTACAATAGCTGATGAAGAACTCCTGGTGATCAAAAGGTCAACATATAGAACCAAAATTAGGAGCAAATCATCCTGCCACAAGAAGTAGACATTGGGGTCAGAATGGCACCTAGTGAAACCCACTGTGAGAAGGAAGGAATCCATCTTGGCATACCATGCTCGAGGGGCCTGTTTGAGGCCATAGATAAATTTTCTAAGTCTACATACTAAGGAAGAATCTTGAACAAATCCTAGTGGCTACTCCATGTAGATCTCCTCCTCTAGGTCTCTGTGAAGAATGCTACTCTTCACATCCATTTGATGCACATCTCAACCATGTGTTGTGGCAATAGCCAAGGTGAGTCAAATAGAAGTCATCTTTGCAATGGGTGAAAAGGTCTCTGAGTAGTCAATGCCTGCCACCTATGAGAAACCCTTGGTGACCAATTGTGCCTTGTACTTATCAACTAACCCATCTACTACAAACTTGGTCCAATATATCCACCTACATCGAACCATCTTTCTTCCCTTAGGAAGTGAAGTCAAATCCCAAGTGTGATTTTTGATTAAGGAAGAATATTCTTCTTACATAGCACTATCCCACTTAGGTACCCCTGATGCCTCTCAAAAAGTCTATGAATCTAAAACTGAAGCAAAGAAAGCATGTGGATCTCTCTAAAAACCCCCCTAGTATGTCTATCATCTACAAGATATCCTGCCCAAGTGCTAGCACTCTCAAGTGTCTGTCTAGCCCAAAGTGGCCCAGAAGTGGGTGAGTCAGGTGCTAACTCCTCATCCTCTGACTGACTAGAGGTGGATGACTCTGCATCACTGTCCTCACTGTCTAAACTCAAAAAAGAAGAAGATGTCTCTGGCTCAAGAACTTGATATGGCTGATCTGAATCTGATGAGGAATCATCATGAAGAAGTAGATCCGATGAGGGAGAAGAAGTGCCACGTGTTGAGTCTATAGGACTCTCCTAAAAGTGCACACTTCTCTAAATGAACAACTCATGAGTGACTGGATCTAGAAGATGATACCCCTTAATACCATCTAGATATCCTACAAAGATGTAAGGCTTGGACTAACGTTCCATAGCTTTGCATTTCTTCTTCGATATGCAAGCCATGGCTGGGGATTTGAAAACCCTAAGGTGCTCAAAATCAGGTTTCCTTTTATGCCAAGCTTCAAAGGGTGTTGTCCCTTTCAAAGCTTTGTGAGGAACCCTGTTTTGAATGTAACAATCACAATTGATGGCTTCAGCCTGGTACTGTGGTGCTAAGGATTTGGAGTGAATCATACAGCTACCCATCTCTTTTAAGAACCTATTTTTGCATTCTGCAACCCCATTATGTGAAGGATTGTAAGTGACTGTGTGTTGCAAATCAATCCCCTCTATGGTGCAAAATTACTCAAACCTGTTGCTGACATACTCCCCTCCATTATAAATTTGAAGAACCTTGATGGATTTCTCACTCTTTTTCTCAACAAGAGCCTTGAAGTCTAGAAAATTTTCAAACACCTTAGACTTTTGTTTGAGAAAATATATCAAAGTTTACCTAAAGAAATTATCAATGAAAGTGAGGATGTACTTGGCCCTTGTGAAAGATGGTTTGGGAAAGGGTCTCGATACATCACTGTGGACTAACTCCAAAGGTTGTGAAGCCCTCCAAGCTTTGCCTTTGTCAAATTTTGCTTCAGGATGCTTCCCAAGGGAGCACCCCTCACAAAGTCCTTTTGAGAATTAGACACGAGGCAAGCCAATGACCATGTCATGTTTACAAAGTTGCTCAAGGTAGCAGTAGTTAAGGTGGCCAAACCACTCATGCCATAATTTGCTAACTCCATCTGAATGAGTCAGTAATGCTGTTGGAGAAAAATATGGTGCAAAATGTGAGAAGGTGTACAACCTTGCTTGGTGATCTGCCCTACCCACTACCACTATAGTATCACTATGCAACTCCCTGATAACCACTGAATCTAGTGAAAACTCAACTATCATGCCCCGACCAATGTGAGTGATTTGGTACACTGATAGGAGATTGGTTGAAAGAGAAGGAACACTTAGAACATTATTGAATGTTCCTCCTTCCATTTCAACTGACCCTCTCCCTGCAACAAAAATTGATGTGTCATCACTCAAACTAATTGAAGTCATGATACAAGGCTCTAAAGATGAAAAGTCAACTAGTGAAGAGCCTATGTGGTGAGAAGCATATAAATCAATGACCCATGATGTTGTAGAAGCTGTAATTACTACAAGGGCCTTGCCCTTTTCTTTCTCCTTACCCTTGCTTTTTTCCTTGGTAGAATCTTGGGTAGATGAATTTTGCTTGATGGACTCTGGAACACCTATGTTGTGCTTCTCTAGAAGATGAGTTAGGTGATCTATTTGTTTCTTCATGCATTTGTGTTCATCATGCCCTGTCTTCTTACAATAGGCACACTTAACCTTCTCCTTCTTAGGTTTAGCATTAGAGGAGGAAGACTCAGTGTTGTTTTTGGCAGGATTGTTGTTTTCTTTCTTCTTCTCCTGGTCCTTATTCTTTTTCTTCTTCTCCTTTGTTGAAGTCTTATCCTTACCATTTTTAGCTATCAAAGCTTGGGGTTGAGTAGACTTCATTGTTCCCATTTGAATTAACTTATCTTGCTCCCTAGTTAAGTCAGCAATGAATGAATCTAAAGAAGGCATTTTCCATGTAGTGCCAAGGGCACTTTTTGTGGCATGGAAAGTGGAGACAAAGACTGAATAACTTGGACCTAACTTTGAGAGAATACAAAGGATGAGTTGATCATCTTTCTTTTCTATCCCACATTCTTTCAATTACAATTTAAGGGCCTTAAACTTAGTGAAGAAGTCCTGTAGGGTGTCAAAGTTGCTAGGACTTAGACTTATGAGTTCGTTTTCAAGCTCATGACCTCTCATCTCATCAAGCTTGCCAAATAAGAGTTATAAGGTGTCACATATGTCTTTGGGAGTCTTGGAGGTTTCTAAATGGAAGAGAAGTTTTAGAGACATGGACAAGCTCAGTAATCCATAGGCTTCATCACTACGGTTGTACCACTTGACCTTTTCAGCATCAGTGTTGGGTTCTACTTCAGTACCCATTGTGATCCTATACAATCCTTTGCTTCTAAGAATGATTGAAATTTTAACCTTATATTCATGATAATTGAAGGGTTTTAGGGGTTTAAGTTGAAAATAATCCATTTTAAGCTGAATTTAGGTGAAGTTGAGTTGATTGCAAGTTGTGAAATTATGTAGAAAGGAGAATGAAAGCAAAGATTTGCAAGTTGTGAAAAGTAATCACACCCCCCCAAAATGTTGACCCCCCCCCCCCCAAAAAAAATATGTAAGTGCATATTCAAAATACATTGGGCTCAGCTGAGAATGCATCTTAGAGCAATCAATGCAAGACTTTTTAAGCAAACAGGATGTCGGACTCAGTCGAAAATGCGTCCCAAGAGACCCAAATTTTAGGCACTTTATAAACTATTGAATTTTTAACAAATAAAAAGCCTACACTATGGATAATTGAAATACAAACACTTTTACAAAAAATGGCACTTGAATCTGAGCTACCGTTTGCAAGATATTAAAGATCTAATTTTCTCGTAAACTAGTGTTTTTGCTAAAACAACACTAAAATATTAAAAAAATGCCTATTTTGAGAGAGAAAGTGGCCTTTCAACCACTCATTAGACTTGTCACAGAGTGAGGAATCTAAAGGAGGTCTTTGTGAGGGGGAATTGGCCTCCTGCCAACTCGAGCCTCACCTTTCATCTTCGACAGGCGAAGATACAAGTTTAAATCTAAACCCCCAAATTATCAAATTGTCTAAAAAACTTAATATTTAGTCAAATTGACTAATTTTTTTTGACAAGTCAATTTTAACTAAAAAATTAAAGTTAAGGATAGAATGAACTGGATGGCCAAGTATCTAAGGGCCCACATGGGACGCCAAACAAGGAAGGGAGCGCCATTTTCAAAAAAAGAACAGTTCTAATTTTGTTGGGCAAAAAAAAGATATTGAATCAGCAGATCTCAATGCATAGCAGCAGGTGGCAATCGCAGAAGAGAAGAGACAAGTTTTAATTTCAATGCACAGCAGGAAAGAGACAGTTTTAATTTCAACACACAACAGGTAGTGTTAATCACTACCTCACTACGCACCTTCACATTGGACGCCGTACAGCTTCATTTCACCCTGCTAGAGTCCTACTCCATGCATATCTCACCCTACTAGATGTCCCACATGGACCTCCACATGTAGATGCGCTTCTCAGAGAGCTGCCCCAAGCTGAAAGTGGCATCCAAGAACATAAACCAGATGTGCAGAGATCTCTCTTTTCCTACAGAATGACCAAAAAAAAGAATTCCACTGCCTTTGCTAAAGCCACAATAGATTTATACAAGATGTCTTGGCAAATTTTAACTCAGATATCTAAAGGGAGATCTGAATGAAACTCAACAGAAGTAAATTTTTTTTAACAGATTTCCATATGGATTTGCATGAGTTTTCAAGAAACTCTACCAAAACTCTCAAATGCAACGGAGTTAAACAAAAAACTACTAAGAAAGCAAAGTAATAATTTTAGAACAAACTAATAGCATAACCAATCACACGATTATCGGGGTGGCTCTGATACCATATCAGAGTTGTTGCCAGAATCTGGATAATGTGAATGCAATGGAGACGTGATCACACGAGATGAAGCTAGTGCACATCACATAGATGCTAAAGCAATTTGAAATTATACAAGAAGATAAATTGCACAAGAAAAATAGGAGAAAACCCAATATCTGATTAACATGAGATGGCCAAAGTGAAGAATACATATAGGAGAGCATGTAAGTAACTCTACAAAAGGTGGTCAAGGCACCCCAAGAATAGACTGTAACTCCTCCATGAAAGGTGGTGATAAGGTGCTAAGAATAGAGAAGTAACTCCCATAAAGGAGTTACTTATGACACTCTTATGACACCTATGACACATCTATGACACACATCTCCACATAAGCTAGCATATCCCACGAATGTAGGAAAACTCCATGTATGCACAAATATATAATTTTCCTAATTAAATAATAGGAAAAAATAAAAACCTACACTAATAAATTCATGACAATATTCTTAGGTATTACAAGATTATAGTTCCATGTTACTATGTTATCCATTAACATACATAGAAAATATATTTAATTATTAAAATCATTCAATAATTAAAAAAATGTATTCATATATATTAAAATCAAGCCTTGGGTCAACAGTTAATCTAATATAAAGATATTTAAAAATAGTGTTATTTATATCCTTTGACATATAGATTTAGCATATATAATAATAATATTTAATTATTATTATATAAATCTTGTAGATAAATAATAATAGAATCCATCTATAATTTTTAATGTTTATAACATCAAAATGTTATTTTACACAACCATTTCAAATAAGGCAATAAGGTAAGCACAATATATACAAATTTACTCTTTTAGCTAATCAATTACATTATATAAGATAAGCTAACATGATCACAAAACTAATGAAATCACTCAAAAAAATAACATGATCATTATCATCAATCAAGATCATACTAGAAAACATATTAACAATCACCTAAAATAAAAGTACATAAACCATGCTACGCTATCTATATCAAATAATTAATTTATGAAACACGATATGCTAAGTGGTGTGTGCAAGGGTTTCTAGATTTATTTTCTATCATCCCCTAATGTCTCCATCTAGACCACCCTCTCTGATGATACTCTCCCTCCGTCACACTCTGAAAAAAGAATTTGTCTTGCATCCACCTCATGAAAATGAAGGTAGTTAGCTTGAAACATCATTATATCCATAATATAATATAGTATAATAATTAAACATGATCACAATATACTGAATATAAAAGTACTGCTAACTCATAGGAAACTTATCATGTAAATTAAGCAACACGACTATCCCATAATCAACATATGTCATTAAGCTCAATCAAATATTAGTTAATCAACTAATCAACCATAATAATCCATAGATCAAACAAGTTATTTAATTTAGAGAGAAATTCAGATGTGACAGGATTTGAGACCCCTATCAGTGGGGTTAATGTAGGTAATAGTCATAGTAGTAAGGGTTATACATCACATGATCGTAACTTTACACACCCCAAATTTTCTCTTCTTTTTGCATTTGATCTTATTGTTGTTTCATGTGTGTAGGTGTTCATTAGGTTTTAGAGAAGATTTGACAAAAAATGATGTAGACAGATAATCAAAAGCTCAAAAATCACCTACATGTCATTGAAACCCTCCCATAACATCCTTGGAAGTCTCATATAGAGTCTCCATGGAAGGACATTGGTGCTTAAACTTGGACACTAGCGCTGCAATGCTACTATCCTATCAACCACACTATTATCTGAAGATATTTTTCAACACCAATTCTAGAACAAAATATTCATAATCAATCTTCAAGCCTATTGCAACTCTCCTGACCTCTGAAAACTCATGTTTCATTCTAGGTTAGTCAATTTTCTCATTGTGCCTACATTTCAAGTAAATTAGTTTGATATATCTATTATTAAAATTTGTCTAACTTTACCCCTTGTCTAAACTTAACAACCTAGGATTTACATGACCAAGTCTTAAATAGTTAAAACATTTGGTGAAAGTTACTTACTTTGAATATTGCTTAAAACCCTAGTTCTATCCTAGGGTTTACCTTGTACATTTTTGTGTAAAACATTGGGGTCATAAAATTTTGATTTTTACATAACCTAACTGATCCAAATTAGTCCTCTCATAAGGTTTCATTAATTTTATATAATTTAAATTTTGTTTACAAAACCCTCAAAAACCTTAGATCCATATACTAAGTCCTTATACATCCAAATACTAGCCCTTAGGGTTTCAAATTGTTAGTATAAATCCATGCGTAAATTATCCTCAAAGTTGCAAAGAGAGAAGCTATGTAAAATATAAATTTAAACTTGCACAAATCAAGAAATAAAACATGCAATCTATAAGATAATATTTACATGGTTTCCAACTTGGCTACATCCACACAGAATAGTTCAGCTATTAATTACAACAACACTCAGAGAATAAACAAGTGATAACAAATTGTCACTCACGCCTCTTCAATCTCTCATACACTCCTTGTCTTTAATGCATACAAGCTTAAACAATATTACAACAAAGATTCAACAAGCTTCAACAAAGACTTATAAGTCTTTACTCTTCTCATCCACTAATTTGATTCAACTAACAAAGGAAAGAAATCTTTTTACACATATATAATTATAAATAATAAGAAGAAAGAGAATATATAAAACAGGGAGATAGAGGAAATTTCACACCATATCCATGTGGGCCAAAATGATCACTATTTGGCATGCTTGACTTCATGTGCAAGGGTTAAAAGTGGATGTCATCTTCATGATGCCCCTTGACTTCCTCCATGTGCCTAAAAAATGAGTGGGAATCTTTTTTTCTGTATCCTTCTTCAATTAAGAATAGTAACTTGATTTCCACTATCCCTTGTGCACACACATGCTTTTAAAATATATCCCTACACATTTTTGACTTCTCCCACATAAAAAATCATGAGGCCACCTAAGAAATTCATCCCACCTTCTCTTTCATCATATTTACCAGTTGAAAAGTCTCCATGGGTCATGCCACATCACTTAGATTCTACCTTACAATAATTGCTAACTCACCACTACTACCTCATCACATGAATAGTGATTGTGAATAGTAACTCATGACTAGTGACTTGTGAAGAGTGACTTCACACTTAACACAAATAAAATTCAATTTTTTTCCATACATTAAGCTGAATATTTCTCAATTTTCACATATACCTATGTTAGATTACATTTTACCTATTGTGTGCTTGTTATTCATTATTTACATTATCTTCTTTGGCAAGCTTAAAACGACATCCAAAAATCCTCTTTCTCCTCACCCAGTTGACGAATTTTGAAGCTTTTCTCATAATTATAAGAATGAATGGACACATTTTTAAGATTTCACATTAGCACATGATAGTAATTTAATTTATAATGTTGATGATGATGATGATGATGATGATTGTTGTAATGATGTATATGATGATTACTATGAGCATGACAATGAAAGTGTTAATTCTTGTCTTTCCTCTCCCTCTTCTTCTAATTTCAAAATCAAACTAACAATACAATTCCAAAATAACCTCTTGTTGGTAGTGCTTTGTTCCAATGTGATCCTAACTTTTCAACCACTTTTGTTACCTCCTTATTCAAATTAAAAATATATAAGTGCAATAAACAAAATTTATTTTTGCATGATTCAATAAATACTGAAAAGAGAAATGCATCTTATTTTCCTTTCTTAGTTAACTTTGAAAAAACAAGTACAAATGATATTTCACCTTTTACCAATGCAAAAATTAAAGTGCATGAAATAATTTTATCACCTTATTTTACATTCCAAACTCAACACAATGATTCTTTTAAAAAAAATTATAATTTAAATATCTTTAACTCTTCTCCTACATGTCATACTATGCCAAATGAATACATGATTGATACTTCTTCTACCATTGACTCCAAGATTAAAAATAATGATCATACATGATCTCCACTCATAACTAGTGAAGACATACATTGCATTTCTACACATGATATATTACATAGTAGTAAAAATTTAAAATTTCTTCTACTCCCTCTCTTAGTTAACATGTGAATGAAAATTCATCTGCTCTTACCTTTACTAGTGAATTAAACTCTGATTTTGATGAACCTTGAAATAATGATGATTACTATGATTTTAATGAAAAAAACATTGAGTTGAGTCCTTCTAGTTCTCTCCCTACTTCACCCATATCTCATATTTAAATTGATTATTTATCAAATGCTAGTTTAAATGATAATATGCCTTCAAATAAACATATACAAAATTATACTTATGTTCATAGTTTACACAATTTACATTCGTATGATACTAATGTATCTTCTAATCCATTAACATGTGATACTTATTTGAAAACTAACAAAATAAGGGATACTAATAAATCTCCCTCAACCCCTCTTACTACAGTAGAACTCATTTCTCACCCTAACCTCCATGAGGTGATAGCCCATTTACCTCTTATAAGGTCTAAGCTATCACCCCTCCAAAGGTTATGAAGAGTAAACTAATTCTCCCTAAAAAAGGTCCTCAATGCAGTGTACCAATGGATAAAATTAATAACAATATTCAAGAATTAAATGAACCCCTTAATGATGTTAGTATACCTTCACAAGAGGTAATATACTTCATGTATGTCGTGGGTGATTTACAACAAGTACACTAGATCACATTAAAAAGTAAAGCATACCACTCTCAACTTGATTCTAATGTGATCTATGGAAATCCTATCTCGTGCAAAATTTTCAATAAAAATTTACCAAAGAAATTTTAGATACCAATATTATCAAAGTTTAATGGAAATGGAGATCCATACTTTAACCTTCACGCTTATGGGAAAACCATAGTAGATGTCACTAATAGTTTGACTCCACTAAAACTATTTCCACAGTCTCTAGATGGTGATGCATTAAATTGGTTTCATCATTCACTCCCTAGTAGTTCACTATATACATATGATGAGTTAGAATAAGTTTTTCTCATGCACTACATAAAAAATAAGGGACCTCAAGTAACATATGATAAGTTGCCTTCACTACACTAGGGTAAGTTAGAAATAGTGAGTGATAACATTCTACAGTTCAAATCATGCATTAAATAGTTGATCTATTAGACAATACATTTAGAGGAACAATACATTTTTGGTAGAGGTATCATCTTCCCTATCAAGGAAAAATTACTATATAAGATATCCAAATCATTATGGCATCTATATAACATAGCTATGGCATTAGAAAATAAGTTGGGACTAGTTGACATAGATTTAGAGGTAGATTTAGATGTGTATATCCCATAATCATAGTCATCCAATATGGTATGGGAACCTAATTCACCTATGAGTAAGGAAAAAGTGGAACATAGACAACCAATCAAGATAATCAATAAAGGAAAAGAACCACTTTACACAACATCTCCTATAGTGATTAGAATATAGGACACCAATAATGGGGCCATACAATTGTTAGATAGATATAGGCCTCGTGATATATTACTTACATTACTAAATAGAGGAATGATCACCCTTCCTTCCACTCCACATCATCCAACACATCATTTGTAAAGAATAAGAAATAAACCATGTTGTAACTATCATATAATCAATGGACATTAGGATAATAACTGTTGTGTAATTAGAAATCATATTGACCATTATGTTGATAAAGACATGATAGTATTCACATAGGGGGCATTGATTTATTCTTATCCACACTTTCCTAGATCACACTCCTCTACAAGTGAGATATCCCAAGCTGTTCCTTTTGAGGAACCACTAGTTACTCATTATATGAGCCATGTGGTTTCTAGAACACTTACTTATGTGAGATCTCATGCACCAAAAATTTAGTAGAGATGGCAACTAGTTCATAGAGATCAACCTACTTATAGAAGCATGATAAAAAAATGGAAACCAATCCCACAACCAACTCTAATTTAACTATTGATTAAGCTATTTGGTATTAATCATAGAAATTAGAGTACATCTCCATTTCAAATATTAATTAATATAGTTGGAAACAATCACATAACTCTGAGTACAGCTCCAATTCAACTACTGATTATGATATTTGGTAACAATCATAGATATTAGAGACTAATTTTAGTTAAACCACCAATTAATATATTTGGTAATAATCACATAGATTAGAGAACAATTTCAGTATGGTAGTTGATTAAGCTATTTGCTATAGAGTCTACACATCTAAATACAAGAAATTCACTAAGAGTAGTATAAATTCTAGAGTCTACTTCTATGCCTGCACAACATGAGCAGTAAGGTCACTTGTTTACCATGTTATCTAGATTTAGATAGCATTGGCCACAGTCACATGATCCATACCCAACTATACTATGACTCTTCTATAAAAACTAACAATTAACAACTAACATTCCCAATCTAATACAAATAAATACTCCAACATATATACACATATGAGTGATTAAAAAAATTCCATAGATGATCAAATACATCCATATATCAAACCATAAACAACAAATATAACCAAAAAACCTACTCAAGTAAATAATGCCACAAGTTAACATGTCAAGATAACACAATACCCATGTAATAAAAGGTGTATATATATGATCACTCAATAATTGGAGTTTGGTCACCATGACCATTCTCCTCAATCTCACTCTTAGATATATCAACACTAGAACTATTTTTCCTCACATCCATTTAGATCTCGATCAATACCTACATCTCCTCTCTCTATCATGTAATACTTCCAACTTGGCCACCACCTTTACATGATCTCACTATAGATGGATATAGTTTTCCATGATCTTACTACCTAACCCACCAAGAACATCGAGTGGGGGTATAACTTGTCTCTGAAATTTAGCATGTACCTCATCTCTATCAATAGTTGATCACCTATATGTCACAATGGTAATGACCACTCGATCAAATAGATGTGCATGATTGTCTAAAACTATTATGGTACTTTCCACTAGTCCATCATCCAAGGCATCATTAGGGACATGTCATGTCATATCTTATGGGGTAGCCTCAATAATGGTTTCCTAGTACTCATCATCTCCTGAACCTACACATACCAACACCAAGCATTATATATTCTATTTGATTCTTTAAACACTAAGATAAATAAATCATACAAATACATAATGATAATGCATGCTCATCTACACTAATGGGCTTTGAATCTATTGCCTCTTTCATGATATCCCCATCTCTTAGAAATAATGGTGGCCATCTATGTTGCCTCTACCATACTATGTAGGCATCAGTCGCTCCTACATTATCTACATTAGGTGCATCTAACACTATATCTCAGTCTATCACTAGAATCAAAACCAACTTAGTAGCTTTAGGTCTTAGCCTACTAACGACCCTCTCTAGTTCTCAAAAGCTCTTCAACCACACCCATGGTGTAGGTGGCACATCCTAGATAACACCAAACTATCTTATCATCCACTTATACTAAAATCTATTGAATACATTGACATAAAGATCATGCAACCATCAACTCACTCAAACCCACCTCAGTTGTACACCATCCTTAGGCCACACTTGAAATCCCCTATAGGGTCACCAAACAATGTCTCCATCTGTCAACTGATCAAACACTTGTTGGTAATGCATCATGTTCCTTGAGTATATCACATTATGCTAGTCCATCTCTTTGAAAATATTTGTGGGTGAGCCCAGGCCATTTATGAAAACCCCTATGGTCTAGCTACTATAATATGCTTATAATCCCAATAGTGTAATAATATCAAAGATCCAATGCCACCCACACACAACTCTTGAGTGAAATGATACAAATCTTGATACAAGTGAGCTAGCATAGTACAACCCCACAAATACACTTTATTATGATCCTCTATATCCTACACTATACCATGCATCCTATATAATACCCCACTCCCATCCTTAACAATGAAGTAAGCTATTAATACTACCAAAATATTCTATAATCATGGAACATTAGCTGTAACAATAAAAGACAATAACACATCACTGCTACTCCCTGGATGATGGGTCCCTAAAGGCATAACTAAAAATTATCTATCATCTTGCTCTATAGCTCTATCCCCAATGGCTTCTTGTAATACTACCCTATAACAAGTAATGGGAAACCTAAATATCCTATAGCCATCCTCCAACATCATAATAATCTCCCTAGTAAGCAACCATAACGTATAGGTATTAGTGTTCCACATATTGCACAATGTCATCATCATATGGCTATCTTAGGGCATCAAAACAAGTGATGCCACATGGCCTAATTCAACTCTATCAATCACTTCCCTCTCATCAACTATCAAGGGTAGTCCATGTAAACACTTCATCATCCGACCACTTTGGAGCTCCCTCATACATGCATCCACCTATAAAACTTAGCCAAAATTGGCATTAGCATCTCAAAATGATAAGTAAACATGAATTAAAAATCATCAAGCACAAAACAAAGTAAAACTAGTGAAATTATCTCTATTTGACACTATTGTTTCACCCTATATAGTAGTGTTGTACCTAGGAAATTATCATTTAAGCCTAGGATACTAGTGCTAAACTGAGTAAACTAACATGGTTCTCTAGAAAAGGGCCCTTAACAACCCAATTTTCCCTTAAATGATGAAAAAGGTAATACAAATCACCTTCATCTCCTCATAGTGGGCCACATGCCCTCCTCATCTCCTCAGCATGTTACTAAGCTCAAAAAAATAATTTATCTCAAGTTAAATGATTTGTCAAACCAATTAACCAACCTATTGAAGCCATATTTTTAAAATGGCACCTACCTAAGGTTGACCTTACACATTGATTTTACCAACTAATACCATATTCTTCTAAACATGATATTTTAAGAACCATAGCTCTAATTTTTTATCTATTTCTTATGCACATGAGTTGATCATGATATCCACCACAGCATCCTTGTCACACTCGTATTCCAATAAAATTGATTTCTATAAAATAGTAAAACATATGTTTGCTTAACAACCCACTATAGACCATAAGCCTATATTGGTCACAGTTTCTAAAATAATTCTCCTACAAATTTAAAAATAATCAATCCTATGTTCGTATTAACAACACTAACTATCACTAACATGCTTACTAACATCATTTTTATTTTGAAACCCTTAATATAGCCTCAAATATCTCATCAAAAGGGGGGCATACTTACACTATTCACATCGATTCAAATACCCATATATACAGTGATTTAAATACCCACATATATAATGATTTATATACCTAAATATATGATCATTTAGATATATAAATACATAGATTGGTTTAAATACATAGATTGGCTTAGATTGGCTCAGATTGGTTTAGATGCATAGATTGGTTCAAACCCACAAATTAGATCAGACTAATTTAGATAAATAGATTGGCTTAGATTGGTACAAATGCGAAAATTGGTTCAAGCACATAGATTGGCTTAAATTGGTTCATATGCATAGATTGGCTCAAACATAAAAATTGACTCATATTTGTTCAAATTGACTTAGATATTTAGATACTTGTATTTGCTCAGATACTCAGACACACAAGTTGACTCAAATTTATAGGGTTTTTAGGATCTTATCATATATTGGTTCACATTCTTAGATTTTACATAGGGTTTTGACACAGTTATAGACTCAAATTATGACTATGAAGGCACATACATGGTACACCATCCCTATAAAAATATAGTTTTATACATAAGGCACATAGTTACATTACTCAAATATCATGTTTGGGGGCATGGTGTAAAACACATGTCCTCAATATCATAAGATACCACCAAGTTATACAGATGGGATGGAGCATTATACCATTCTCTATGTGTATATTATTAGATATACACTCAGATTTTCACCATGATATCCTTAAGGTTTCACCAGGTTGGGTCATATAGTCGACTATAGTGGTTGATCCATATTTTGTCACTAGACCCAAATTATAGAGGCTGAGTGACCATATTAACCTTAGATCAAATTACTTCTCATGTTTAATTTACACACTAGAGTGGGGGCAAACAAGGTTTATTTCTCCACATTTTGAGTTACCTCTCTGACTCAATTCACATATTAGGGTGGGGATAAAATAGGGTTTTGTTCCTCACAATTTAGTTCATCATTTAGATTAAGTATAAGGGGCATCCACATTATGGATTTCATCTTCACATACAACATTCCAACTCTTGTCCACTTTTCTGGCCAAGAAGTGGGTCAAGCCTAGAGCACATCCATCCTCCACATAGATTGATCACATAGGTACGTGTAGGTACACATTTTCTTTTTCTTTTTACTCTAGCACTTCTATTTCATTACTTTACTATATAAAAGGGGGGCAAATGTACAAACCCTAATTTGGTCAAATAATCAAAAGTACTATGTATTTTATTTCTCTTTCATGGGAAGGTCTTAGTGATGAATGTGAGTCTTGTTTGTGTGGTCACTTTAGGTATTTTTATCTCTATAATGAATTTTTTATCATATTTGATGTAACCCTAGTGGTTTTATGTCATCCCATCCCAGTCCCAAGGGCCCCTTGACTTATTTTGCATAGCTTTTTTCTCAATTTTATGAGCACAATCCAAGACACTAGTGCAGTGCACTAATGTCTAGTTCAGTGCTAATGTCTAATGGTCATTTTGTCATCATGTTTTGGGTCCTAACCCTTCCTTGATCCTTATGTTATAATTTTACCTTTATTTTATGTATTTTCAGATAGTGAACAAGGGTTTTACAATCAAATCAAAGTTCCTTATATATAAAGAGCCTCAAAAGGGATTTTACATCTAGCACTTACTACTTTGGCATATAATTACATGAAATTGGTCAATATTATAGCTCAACACATTGCATATTACTTAGAAATCACACATAAACTTACATGCTTGATCAAAATAAGGGCCTAAGTAAAATGCATTCTATCATATAATGTGTGTTGATTATGCACATTCCCTAAGGGATAACTGCATATGATATAATAGCCCTATCATTAGGGTTAACGTAGGTAGCTGTCAATATAGCATGGGTTTTACATCGCATAATCGTAACATCCCATAACTCAGTTTTTTTCTTCCTTTTGAATTTGATCTTGTTGTCATTTCATGTGTGCAAGTATTCATTAGGTTTTGAAGAAGATTTGATAAAAAAATGATGTAGATGGGTAATTATAAGTTCAAAAATCACCTAAAAATCACCAAAACCCTCTCATAGCATCCCTAGAAGTCTCAAGTAGAGTCTTCATATAAAGAAAGTAGAACTAAAACTTGAACATTAGCATTGCATTATTACTATCTTCTCATTTGTGCTATTGTTTGAAGCTAGTTTTTAACACTAGTTCTAGAATGAAAGATTTTTGATATATCTTCAAGCTTGTTCTAGCCTTCTTGACTTTTGACAACTCTTATTTTATTCCAGATAAGTCAATTTTATCATTGTGCATACATTCTAGGTAAATTAGTTTGATATATATTTGCAACATCTATTTTAATTTACCCCTTATATACATAGTATCAGTAATCATTAAAAACTATAGTATACATACTATCGGTAATCACACAAGGATCAAATTGAAGTGTATGTTCATTGGTAATTTGGTCAATTTGCTCACTAAGCCACTGCCCACTATGTCATATGAAACATTCTATGTAAAAATAAAAATGGCATCATCTACCATCATTTAAAAATATGTGTCATCTATTGGGAATTAAATTTAAAAATATATACTAAAAAAATGTAAATAATCATGCACATACTCATGCTCAGATATCGCAGTCATAATAGTTGTAGTAATAAGGACATCTATATCAATAAAATTTATTGCAGGCTAAAGTGTAAGTTCTATTATAGGTTATGGTTTAGGTGGTGCTTCTACTTCACTGTCTCCATATCCATCCCCTCCACCATGTGAAAGGGGCAAAAACTAGGGTTATCCACTACAATTGGAAATAATACAATCCACTGGGTAGTAATTTACCATTATGTATATTTTTTATACATCCTAAATCATCACATGATAAAAATAGAACTACATGATCTCACTTCCTTGTTGGTTAAGGATTAAGTCATAACTTATAGGATTTGTCCTCAACCCTACTCTAATGGTGGTTATATTACTTTGCATCTATGGGTAATGCACTAGAGGCACATCCTCAATCAATGCAAAATGTCAATTAAACCACTCATACTAAACTCTCTCAAATACCATAGGGAATAAATTTTGTAGCCACACATGAATTATTATATTATGATGTTCTATATCATCTTCTGTACATCTCAAAAATCCCATATACAAACACTACAAAATCATCATTGGAGTCAATCAATCCAAAATGACTTTATACTTCATAGAAATCAAAACCCATTCACCGTGGTAAAACCCACCAAGATTGAAAGACATCAATATGATCCCAATCTTCATGAGGAATTCCATATAGACACACCATAGTGATATGCTTATATTCAAATACATGAAATAATGAGGCTTCTCCAAACCCACTAGCATGAACCTCCAACGTAAATCTATATAAGTCTCGATATAAGTGGGATACCAACTACACCCCCAATAATATACAATATGAATTTTCTCAACAAAGTGCATAATGTCATACACGTGATATAATATCAGCATGGCTCTTTCATCAATTAATAAAATAATGCAAGTATACATCATATAAATTTACACAACTATAAAACATCTAAATATACAATGTGATCACATAAAATTATGCCACCCAGATATAAACCTTTTTGTCGACATGTCATATATGTATGGGATTTTTGCATATATGTTGAATACTTTGCATCCATCACAATGGCCCTCTCTCCAATAATCAAAAACTATAAAATACATCACACATCCTCTAGAGTGATGGTCATCTCCCCTATCGACAACTAAAAAGTACAAGTGTCAAGGTTCCACGTCTAAGCCAATGTTGTCATCAAGTGCATATTATACAAAATTTGGCTTAGTCAAAAAACATGTGTTAAACCCTCATCCTCTAGAATTTTTCAATAAACATCAACTAACCCAATTTATATCAACTAACTCATATATCATCCATATCATAACTCTCATGCATGTAGATCACACTAAAAATATAGAACACATAAATAAAACCATATCAATATCAAATACAAATAGCTATAATATACATGAAAAATATTTATCTAAAATTATCGACAACAAAAGTGACAAAAATTGACCAAAATAGTCAAGAACATAGGATAAGAACATCCCATTTAGGACAATAACATCCATATAATATAATAACGTCAGAAATGGAATGATCTTGACCGGAATGGTTAAGATCATCAATTCTATAATTTGAACTTCTAAAAATATCAAAATAGTAAAAATATCTAAAACTTTAAATTTTATAAAAAATGAAAACAAATCATATTATTTACCAAAAAAATTTAGTGATTTTGATATTTACCAAATCATCTATTGTATGTGTCTATATAGTAGTTTGTAAGATCTCAAATCATAGTGGCAATGCAACTCATAAGCTAGGCATGCTGGTAGTTCAGAGCTTACTTATCATAATTGTTAGGATTGTGGAGCTAAAAGCTTCACTGATGCAAACAGGAGAGGAGGTTGCTGAAGGTTGCTGAGTTGCAGAAGAAGTTGGGGTCGGTCTGATCAGCCGACGTCGGCGGGATAGCACAGAGAAGCAACCGACGTCGGTCATATATCGGCCGACGTCGGTCACCTCCAGGCGGACAGGGACCGGCGTCGGTCGCCTGTGTGGTTCGACTGCGAGCTATTTACGGGCAGTTAGCTAACGAACCAAGAGTTTGCATGATGAGTGCTAATTTTAGACTCATAGCTGCGGATCTAATTATTGTAATTAGATGTCTAGTCATTGTTTGGATGAGATCTATATAATAGACTCATGGTTGTATTGTAAAAGTGTGCTAGGGAGTAAGAGAGCATAATTATAAGCTCCTTCTGTGTGTGAGGTAGAGCTATGGTGCGTTCCTCCTAGTGCCACAGTACCAGGTGTGTTGGTGCTGGATTGGAGAGCCAGCTGGGTTCTTCAATAAGTAAGATCGTTGATCTGCAGGTGTATGTGTGTGCAAGGTCGAGGTTCACAGGTGATTAGAACCATTGCTTGATTTGCAGGTGTGCAAGGTCATACAGACAGCAACACAACAGGGAGCAGTATCAGGCATGATCTACTTGGAGTACAGGTGTGTACTCGGATAGAGCAAGAGGAAGGCAAGGCAGTTCCTTCCATAAGTATGGTCTGTTGAATTGCAGGTTGTTGCAGATTCATGGGAGATCTACTTGAAGTACCTTGAGTACTTGTGGAGTGCGTGGAGCACTTGTGGTGTGCGTGGAGCACGGGGAGGTGAACACCAACTCTGTATTTGAGTTGGGTGTTGGGACCTGTGAGAGGGAGAGCTTTGGGGAGAAGAATTACTGTTCACTTGAGGCGTGGGAAACCTCTGTAAGGTGGTGGAGAAGAAGTGGCATCTTCTTTATTGTATTCTTTTCTGTATAAAGTGTTAATACAATTTGGTATTGTCTCTCATATGCTGTGTTATTCTGAATTCTAGTTACTTGGTGAATCTGGTTAATTTCCGCATATTAAGTTGCTTGGTATTAGTAATCAAATTGTGTGCTTCCGGTGTACACCCCCTCCCAACAAGTGGTATCAGAGCCTTGGTTGTAGGTTCTTGAGCTTGATACCAACAGGTGGTATCTGAGCTGAGGTTGGAGGAAGCAGGTTTTGTGTTTGGTTACAGGTCACTCTCAGGGGTTTCTGATCGAGTGGGAGTAGAGCAACTGCAGATCAAAGTAAGCTAAGAATGGAGGAGTTGAAAAGCACAGATGGTCACTCACGGTCCTATGGAAAGAAAGAGCAGGTAAAAGATTATTGTTGGTTGGTAACAGATCAGCATGAAGAAACTGAAGATACAGATGTAGCAGGTGTTGTTGCACAGGATGTGTTTGCAGGTTTCTTGGATAAAGTTGAATCTTGGATAAAAGATTCGGTTGCCTCTTTCCATGCAGTTCCAGGTAGAGGTGCTGGTGAGCCTTGCCAAAGAATTGGCAAAGGGGAAGTGAAGCTGAAATTGCAGGCGGCCAACACACAGGTGTTGATGAAGGTCATGCAGGTCCCAGGTTTGGAGATATGGCTAATTTCTTCAGAAAGATTGGGTGATGAGAGATGCACAAGAACTCTCACAGCGGATGCACTTGAATTAGCTGGTGGTAAGAAAACAGGTATCCTTTATCTACTTGTTTATATTACTGATTCTTCTTTTGTTGCGGAGACGTGGCTTCGTAGGCTTGGTCACATGAGCAGGAAGGAGATGCATGTTCTTAAGTGGAAGACAGATATATTTGACAGGGTTAAGAACTGGAAAGCCTTGGTGTTTATGGAGGAGATGGCGGACAGAACCCAGTGGATGTGGCTGGATACTTCTGAGTAGGGCAGTTTGGACATGTGTTTTGATTCAAAGAAGCTCGCGGGTAAAAAGTCATCACTCACAGGCGAACACAGGTGCCGATGTCGGTCAGGAAGAACCGGTGTCGAACAGACAGGTGCCGATGTCGGTCATGTGCAGACCGAAGCCGGCGATGTCGGGCAGGGTAAGACCGATGTCGGTCATGGGACCGACGTCGGCAGAAGGTAAGACCGATGTCGGTTAGAAGAACCGACGTCGGCAGCAGGGACACCAGCGCAGGCAGGTTGGTAGTCAGGTACAGACGCATGGAACCGACGTCGGTCGGATGCAGACTGTGGAGTGACCGAGGTCGGTCACTGTAACGAATTTTGGGTGGACAACAAGCTGTCAAGGAGTCTCAAACACCCATACAGAGGACTGAAGGCGTAAGTAGGCCCTCAAATTCGTTGTTCCTCTTCTTCATACTTGTTGCTGATTGTAGAGCAGGAAGGATCCAGGAAACAGGTGTGAGCTTGGCATGGATGAGGATGTGATTCCTTGGAGGAGAACCAGACAGGTGTGTCTTGGTAGAGTTGCCAGCAGGTATAAAAGCACAGAGACGAATGGATTCCTTAGTAGAAGAATAGAGAGAACGGATACATGAGACGGAAGATCATTTATATGGTCTTGTGGAGCTGCAGGACAGTGGTACCAGGTTTGACAGGTGGAGGACGGAGCATGGCTTCAGTCAATGTCAGGGTAACTACTGTGGTTTTGTCTTACCAGGGGGATGATGAGTCATGACATCATTCTGTGCTGTATGTGGATGGTATGTTTTGCTATAGCAGGTGTGTACATACAGGGTTTTGCTGAGCTAAGGGTAAGATTAGTTCAGTGGCATGTCATGAGGAGTTTGGAGCAGCGGAATTCTTTGACATGGGAGGCATGGAGATCACAGGTTGATTTTGTCTCGAGTGGGAGCTGATGTGAATCAGGTGTTGGCGAGGTTCGGGATACAGAGCCGGAGCACACTAAGGGCTGGACAGGTACAGTGTCCGAAATCACATGAGGTCTGGTATAGACCTGAGTATTCCCATGCAGTGGGAGCTGTCAGAGAGTTAGGAGCCAATTCGGGGAAGTGGATTCTCAGGTTTTCTGAGAGGGACCGGCAGCAGGTGTTGCTATGCAGGGTCAGGACTTCACTACATGTATTTGTAGGTTCGGATGTGGCAAGGTACTCGGATGACAGGTGGTACACCACGGGATGTGTGGTGGGTTGTCTTCAGGTGGGAGCTTGAAGAGGGATACAAACCAGGAAACAGATTAGACAGAGTACAGGTACAGGTACAGTGCAGCTGTTTATCTCCAAGTGGGAGATTGTTAGGATTGTGGAGCTAAAAGCTTCACTGATGCAAACAGGAGAGGAGGTTGCTGAAGGTTGCTGAGTTGCAGAAGAAGTTGGGGTCGGTCTGATCAGCCGACGTCAGCGGGATAGCACAGAGAAGCAACCGACGTCGGTCATATATCGGCCGACGTCGGTCACCTCCAGGCGGACAGGGACCGGCGTCGGTCGCCTGTGTGGTTCGACTGCGAGCTATTTACGGGTAGTTAGCTAACGAACCAAGAGTTTGCATGATGAGTGCTAATTTTAGACTCATAGCTGCGGATCTAATTATTGTAATTAGATGTCTAGTCATTGTTTGGATGAGATCTATATAATAGACTCATGGTTGTATTGTAAAAGTGTGCTAGGGAGTAAGAGAGCATAATTATAAGCTCCTTCTGTGTGTGAGGTAGAGCTATGGTGCGTTCCTCCTAGTGCCACAGTACCAGGTGTGTTGGTGCTGGATTGGAGAGCCAGCTGGGTTCTTCAATAAGTAAGATCGTTGATCTGCAGGTGTATGTGTGTGCAAGGTCGAGGTTCACAGGTGATTGGAACCATTGCTTGATTTGCAGGTGTGCAAGGTCATACAGACAGCAACACAACAGGGAGCAGTATCAGGCATGATCTACTTGGAGTACAGGGGTGTACTCGGATAGAGCAAGAGGAAGGCAAGGCAGTTCCTTCCATAAGTATGGTCTGTTGAATTGCAGGTTGTTGCAGATTCATGGGAGATCTACTTGAAGTACCTTGAGTACTTGTGGAGTGCGTGGAGCACTTGTGGTGTGCGTGGAGCACGGGGAGGTGAACACCAACTCTGTATTTGAGTTGGGTGTTGGGACCTGTGAGAGGGAGAGCTTTGGGGAGAAGAATTACTGTTCACTTGAGGCGTGGGAAACCTCTGTAAGGTGGTGGAGAAGAAGTGGCATCTTCTTTATTGTATTCTTTTCTGTATAAAGTGTTAATACAATTTGGTATTGTCTCTCATATGCTGTGTTATTCTGAATTCTAGTTACTTGGTGAATCTGGTTAATTTCCGCATATTAAGTTGCTTGGTATTAGTAATCAAATTGTGTGCTTCCGGTGTACATCCTATCCCAACAATAATGTGAAAGGTGAAAATGAAGTTATAAAAACATTTTTGACCCTAATATTTATAAGTTAACATTGAACAATATTATATACTATGCCTATCACATTATAAATTTTATCATTGATCAAAACATCCGTAAACAATATCTCAAACCTCATTCACCAAAAACGTGTCCTATAAATTACATTAGGACACATGTGACATGTTATCCTACATCAAAACATTACTTGGTCACCAACACCAACCTTAAAAAATGGTCAATGCTACACATCACAATCTAAATACCACTGATTTTAGAAATCATATTATCAATTTAATGTGACTATATTATGGTTTATACTATATTTCAACTAACATTATTTACATAATGATAGCATTCAAATATAATACTTGATATTATAACAATTATAACTAATATAACTTATCTATCTCACTATATCTTTTAATATGATTGATTCGTTAATTTCATCCCTCACATCAAAAAGAGGGCATATAGGGGGCACATTAAAAAATTATTACTTATACCAAACTTGCTGGGTGAATATTTTGTCAATCAACTAATTGATGAGAAAAATAGGTCTTATCAACCACAGCAATGGAGACAAACAGGCAGTGTCTTCAATGTTTAAGGGCTCAAAAATCTACCTTGCAGATTGTTCCACCTACTGGAATAACTACTGCATAGATATTTTAGCCTTTCCCTCTTTTTGCTGCGATTTGAGCCCACAGGCTATCTTTTCCCCTTTCTGGTTCTTTTGGTTCCTTTCTCTTAGCAGTTCTGCCTTTCAACCTGAAAGTATTTGAATGCCTTTGGGTCCATGTTTAATCTTGCAAAGATCAACAGACATTTTATTGCCACAAATTTGACGTCTTTAGGTCCGTCATCATTTGAAAGCTAACAGCTAGTTGGTTGTCCTAAATTTGATGGCTATGGGCTCATCATCCTCCTTAGCAATTCCTTTGTGTCTTTTCTGCTTACTTTGGCCACTTTTTGCTGATATTAACAAGTGACACATGGCATTTTCTACTGTGAAATAGGTGAGGACACTTGGCAGCATCCGCCTAACTTATAGAAGCTTTAGATACCTTTTGAGAGTCCTGCAAAAGATGACACATGGAAGCTTCTACTGAGCTTTAGAAACACTGTATAAATATTCAAGACTCATTTGGATTCACATGGATGATGACACTTGGCATGCTCTACTTACTTTTGGCAACTCACCCAAGGCCCACCACAGTCTTTACTCGATAACGAAGCAAAAAGAAAAAATTGTGGATGTTAACACTTGGTGGCTTCCATCAAGCTTTACAAGGGACACGTGGTGACTTCTATTGTATTTAGAAAAATATCTTAAAACCTTCCATAGTTTCCACTTGGTAACCTCTGTGGAACTCTAAGAGAAGCTTATTGAAAGAAGCTTTGAAACTTATAAAAAAACTTGAAACACGAATGCAAACACTTGTCGCGCGCCACTGAGTTATAAAAAGACACGTGACACATTCTACTGCATTTAGAAAAACATATTAAAACCTTTCACAGTTGCCACTTGGTGCCCTCCACTTGACTTTGATATTTAGACAAAACTTTAGGCAAAATGAAAAGCCCATGCAAAATGAGAAACCCGTGCCCTGTGTCATAACCCTTACTGCCTCAAAATTGAAACACGTAAGGATAAAAATTGGAGCATGCAACTAAAACTCTAGGATTAAATGTAGAGTATTTTACTCTACAAAGGGAAGAGAGACATTTTTTGGCTTGCAGGACCAAAAATATTTCATGTGTTGTCCCAAAAATGAGTGATAGACTTTGGGAACAACAACTAGCTCCAGTTGGAGAACTTCCTTCAGTTGAAATTTTGGAACAACTGAGGGGAGTAGAAACTAGAATCTCCAGTGCCTTTGAAGTATGCCATTGGTCTATGGAGTCATGCTACCCAAAAAGAAAAGCACCAAAAATGAAAATGAAAAGCACAAAATAGAACTGAAGACTATACAAATATACACATGTACAGATGATCTTATCTAATACTTCAAGAGTTGAAGTGCTTCAAATGTTGCCCATTGTGAGGTAGAGAAAAGAATGTGCCATCGTGATACTTCAACAGGAAGCTATTTTCACCATTGAGTTGATGGATAATAAAAAGGCCTCTCTAAAGGGGATCAAACTTCCCATGCATCCCCTTTGGTTCTCTTCTCTTGTCCCACAGCAGGACTTGATCTCCAATCTGGAAATCACAGTTCTTTGCTTTCTGGTCGAAGAGCTTCTTAACCAGACTTTGATGGGAAACAATTCAATCCACCACCATAGTTCTCTGCTCATCCATCCTAGTCAGGCACATGATCCTCTTATCAATGGAACTTTCATATGTCTGGTCTTCAATTGCCTTAGCCAATTTCAATGCTAGCAATTCTAGGGTGATTGTTATCTTAGCATTGAGCCCATAAAGAAGTTGGAAAGGAGACATACCAATTGCCTTTTTTGGTGTAATTATATCTACCCATAAAGCATCAACCAATGTTTTATGCCATGTCCTTTGATTTTCATCCACCAGCTTCTTGATGATAGTCACCAGGTTCTTGTTACTTGATTCAGCTTGTCCATTCCCTTATGGAAAGTAATTAGAAGAATGGGAGAGGGTAATCCCATAGTAAAAATAGAATTGAGTGATATTCTGGGAAGTGCAACAAGTTGTATTATTAGTGAAAATCTTGGTTGGGACCCCAAACCTGGAAATGATGTTCTCTTTGAGGAAACTACACACTACTTCTGAAGTAGCATGTTTAGTTGGGATAGCTTCCACCCACTTGGTGAAGTAATCCATGGCTATGAGGACATAATCATGTCCAACACTTGAAGATGGGTTTACATCACCAATGAAATCAATGCCCCATTGCTGAAATGGCTCCTTTATGACCACTGGCTTGAGAGGCAGGGCAACTAACTTGGGTCTTCCAACAAACTACTAGCATAATTCACATTTCCTTACCCACTTATACGCATCTTGAAAAAGAGTAGGCCAGTAATACCTGGCTCTAAGAATTTTGTGGGCAGTCACAGGAGTAGAAAAATGTCTTCCATAGGCTAGATTGTGAAAGGACCTCAAAAGTTGGTTCTACTGCTCTTTATCCACGCAGTGAAGGAACACTCCATCAAGGCTCCTCTTATACAAGCCATTGTCCCAGAGGACACAATTGGCAGCTTTCAGTTTGACAACCCTCCTTTTTTTATGAGATAGGTGAGTAGCACACTCACCATAAGTAAGCAAATGAGCAATACCTGAATACCACTCATTCGTGGTGGAGACAAAGAGGACTGTCAGCATGTCTTCTTCTTCTGATTCTTCATGCTCTGTTTGTTCTAGCTTGTTATCGGCAATCAATTGGCATATGCCTTTTCCCCACACCAGCTTCATTAGTTTGATGACTAGATCAAACTCTTGGATTTTTGTAATCTAATTGCCTCTTTTCATCCCAAACTCCTACTGAGTTAATATGGATTTAACCTTGGTATCAAGAACCAAGGCAGTAACGTGTGAATTTAGGATGTAGAAGTGAATATGCTTCACTGCCTTTACCACTGCATAGGTATGCTTCTCCATGTTTGAATATTTCAGCTCATGAACTTTGAGAGGATATCTCATGAAGGATATGGGAGATTCCACACCTTCTTGGTTTTGTTGAACCAGAATTATTGAAAGTGTGTGTTCAAAAGCATAGCTATATATGGTGAATTCTTTGTTGTAGTCTGGACAAACCAGAATTAGGGTGTGGGCAATAGCTATCTTGATATCCTAGAAAGCCAATTTGCCTTCTTCAGTCTAGCTGAAGATGGCCTTTTCCTTCATCATGTTTACAATATGTCGAGTCTTCTCAGCAAACTCAAAAATGAACCTTCATAAAAAAATTAGTTTTCCAAAGAAAGAGTGAATTGTAGTCTTACTTGTGGGCAAAGTAAGCTCTTGGATGGACTTGACTCTTTCTGAGTCCATTTTTATGCCTTCTCAGAAAACAATGTGTTTGAGAAGTTTCCTTTATGTTACCCCAAAAATAGACTTCTTAGGGTTTAAAGAGATGTCATTCTAGCAGTAGCGTTCCAACACTTATTGTAAATGATGCACATGATTTGGGTGATGCTTGAAAAAGATAGTTAGATCATCTAGGTACACTACAATGAACTTACCCATTTCATCTTTGAAATCAAGGTCTATTGCTCTTTGAAAGGTGGCACCAGCATTTATCAAGCCAAATGGCATTCTATGATAGGCAAAGGTGCCCCAAGGTGTGGTGAACGCAATCTTATGCTGGGTTGCTTCACCAACTTCAACTTGATTGTATCCCGAGAAGCCATCTAGCATTGATAACATCTCTGAACCGGTCACCATCTGAAGCACTTGATCCATGATGGGCAGAGGATAGTTATCCTTTAAGAATGACTAATTCAAATTCTTGAAGACCACACAAAGGCAAATTTCACCATTCTTCTTTTTTACAGGCACTATGTTGGCAATCCATGTGGAATGATGGATTGGGAAAATGATTCTAGCATTCAACATTTTTTGTATCTCAGACAAAATAATACCAGATATCTTTGGATTGTACTGCCTAGATTTTTGCCTATAAGGTGCTAAATCACTTTTGAGAGGAATATCATGGTGAATTTATTCAGGCCTGAGTGACTTCAGATCATCATAAGAGTATGCTAGGACATCCATGTACTAGCGGATTAGAGTAGTGAACTCGGACCTCTCCTCAGGAGTGCAACACTTCCCAATGTTCACCATCTTGGGATCTTCCTTGATACACAAATTTATCTGATCAAACTCTTGAGAGGAGCTTGAATCTATTTGCTACTGTTTGATGAATCTGTCATGCTTATCAAACAACTTCTCAAGGGAAATCAATCTTTTGGGAATTTTATTCCCTTTAAGTTGCAGGAACTCCTCACCTACATTTGCATTTGATCTAGGGGCTATTTCAAGCTATTGAAGCTCATTACCTTCAAAGTGAATCTGTTGAAAGCTATCCTTTTGTTCTAAGAAGGCAATTATTTGATTATCATTATTAAACACCTACCAATGACTAGCATTATCAGGTACACTTGGTCGAAAGACCAGCTCAATAGTGTACTTGTCTCCTTTGAAGTCCAGGTGAGGAACCAAGAGAGTTGCTAAAACTGCATATGCATCAGCTCTGTCATTGAATCCCTTGGGTATGGTAGAGATGCTGAAAGCATCAAAGTTTTCAATTTGGTCTTAGACTAGACTATGATAATGGTGCAATCTCTCATTTTTGGTTTGGTACAGGTTTCTCACCTAAAAAACCACCAGTTTAGCATCTCTTTTAGCATGAATGAGCTTGACACCTTTGTCATGAGCAGCCTTCAATCCAAGTAAGAGAGATTCATACTCAGTTGTGTTGTTGGTGTTACTGAATTACAACTTGTATGATGAAAGAAAAATATCTCCTTGAGGAGATATTAGCACAATTATGGCACCTGAACTGGTAGAAGAGCAGCTGCCATCAAATTCCAAAATCAATATCTCTTTAGACATTATTTTTTTCTTAGATTCTTCTTCATTTAGAAAGGAAGATTCCTCAACACTTGTACTACACTCTACCAATTCTTCTGCTATTCTGGCTAGATGTATTTTCAGGTTGACACCTTCAAGAGCTCCAACAGGCACTTTGTAAACTTCTTCCATGGATAGAAAGTAGTTACCCATGCTTAAAGACTCAAACAAAATTTGAGCTTCAGGTGTTGATGATTGGGTGACCACATATTTTGCTTCCTTTTCAGGGAGCAATCTTTTCATAACACCTTTGACTAAAATCCTTACTTCAGATAGGTCCATGCTCAATTCACCTCCAACATTCTTGCAAAAATTCCACCCAAGAAGGATGCCATATGATGTTGGGACATCGGCCACCAGGACAATCATCTTAATTCTCTTATCTGGGAATGCTGCAAATGCAAATTAGGCATCTTTGATTTGCCCTAGCAATGGTACTTGCTTGTTTTCCATAGAGAAACATCTACCAAATATCTTGGTCAATGTGAGACCAAGGGATTATACCACTTTGGTAGGCATGACATTGTCTGAAGCTCTAGAATCAATGATGCAATTATTCAACTGATGTCCATTTATCAGCAGGGAGACATAAAATGGTTTCATCCTCCTAAAAGCAGTAGGAGTAATGACAAGTTTATTTTAGATAGATATGTTCCTTAGGGGATCATGAGTCACCTTCTTAGCATCTTGTCTTGCAGGGATGGTTTGGTGCTTTACACATTGAACCAACTTGTCCAATTACTCAAGATTAGACTACAAAAATTCAAATTTAAACATTTGAATTTTGGTTTTCTTTATATGGTCAATTATGTCAAATGTCTGGAAAGAGCTAAGAGCAGAGGATGGGAGTTCATCCTTTTGGTTTTTAGAAGGGGAAGGATTGGTCTACGAATTTGAAAATAGAGGTGAAGGCATAATTGAGGTACTCACCTTTTTGGTAGTCATCGGGTCCTTTGGCTGAAAAGGTAGAGTGGTTCCCCACTTGGCAATTGAAATTGCTAATTGAGGTCGCTGCTCTAACTTTTCTTTATCAGATTGCTGGGTTGATTGATTCTTAGACCATTCAAAAATAGCGTATGATCTTTCAACTGCTTTACCTTCACTTTCGGGTTCATCCTGATAATTCTGGAAACCAATGTTGGAGTCACTAGCTAATTCTTCTTCTTCCTCAGTGAAGAGATTAGCTTCATCTTCCAAATTTAACTCAAGATGGAATGAGAAATCTAATTCAGCTTTAAGATATCTAACTGATGAATTGGTTGGGGGTGCTTCAATAGCAAGGTTATTCCTCTGAGGGTGAGGAAGATGATTTGCTTGCCCTTGGTTTCTGGCAGCATTGCCTTGGTAAGACTGATTAGGGAATGTCCTCATTGGTGCATCTCTATATGAAGGAGCAGATGACATTCCTTGTGCCATTTATTTTTTGAGAGCTATCAATTCATTTGCTAGCTTCTGCACCATTGGATTATTGGTCGCTGAAGGTGAGTATTCTGAAGATGAAGAGGATTTACCTCTGTTTGGATCTCTCCTTATATTTTTAGCCAAGATAAGGTCATCTTCTACCTCAGTAGCCAAGTCTTGAGCAATAGCAAGGTCTATTTGACCAGCACATCTTAGCAGAAAACTCACTTTAGGTAGCTGTGAGTTGATGAAGAAGCATTTGAGATTTTCAGGTGTTGGCTGGGCAATTATAGGAATTCTATTCTTTAGCTTGTCAAACTTTGCTATGAAATCCCTCATAGGTTCATGAGGTTCCTTCTTCATCTATGTGAGCTGGGCCAGCAAGGCATGTGTATCTTCTACAGGCTTGAACCTGGATTCAAATTTAGCTTTGAGAGTGTCCCAGTCAGTCATTGACTGAGCTTGTAGATGGTAGAACCAATTTGCAGTAGTGCCTTTTAGTGTTTCCATGAAGAGCCTGACTACCACATTTTAAAATTCCATGCCTATCACACCATAGGCTATGCTAAAAGCAGCAATGTGTTCATCAGTATGAACTCTCCCATCACTAAATAATTTGGGGAAATTCTTTCTTGAGCTCCATGGAAGTTCATGTAGAGGTGGAGTCAGATTGAGTGGGCCAAAAGAGTTACCCCAGGGGCCTTGAGCTGCCATGATTTTTTTATGTAAAAGTGGGATAACAAATTTGGGTAGAGTATGTATAGCCAAAGCTCTGCTAACAATATAAAAAGTAGCTCTACCTTGGGTTGGTGACCTGGTACAGGTAAGAGGAACAATCCTGGATCGTTGAGCTTGAAGTCAGGGAGGGAAAAAGTTAAAATTTCCTTGTTGCACCAACTTAAAGATAGGGTCAACAACACCTTGGGTTCTCTGGCTTCTAGCATAGCATGGAGTTGCCATATTGTAGGATAAAAATGGGAAGAGACCGGTCTTGCTTCAGCTTGAAACTTGATGCTTCAAAATTCTTGTTCTTCCCCAGTGGAGTTGCCAAAAAGACTATTGGGTGAATATTTTGTCAGTCAGCTAACTGATGAGAAAAATAGGTCTTATCAACCACAGCAAGGGAGATTAGTCATCCAAAGTTGCAGGTTTACCACATCCAAAGGGGACAAAACTCTCCTCTCATCAAGGGGAGGTTCCCTATTAAATATGAGGAGTTATATACTAATATATAAGCAAAAAATAACACTCAAGGGTAGGGTATCACAATCCATCTCTCCTTTTTTAGAGATGATGATCACAGAAAAAAGATAAATCTTGGTGAAGACACTGAAGGCACTTCTCTTCTTTCAGAAGTGGACTTACAGGAAACAACAAGAGTTCTTTCAGATAGAGATAAGTAACTGGTAACAGGGTGCAACAACCAGTAGAATGAAGTATAGCACAAAGTCTCCACTTTAGCTGCCCAAAGAGTGAAATACAAAGGATAATGGGGGGCACAAAGTCATCCCAGAATCCTTGACATAGAAAGAAACTAAAAACACACATTGAAGACAAATATAACATCACAAAGTATGAAAGTAACTAACTTTAGGACATCTTCCTTATCACTTCTACTAGTTCTACCTGTTAGATTAAATAAACAAGAATGCATCTAGAAGACAGACATAAGAACAATCTCCTAAAATGGCACAAGCTATAATAGCACAAAGTCTATCAGTCACTTGCTTTCTCATTCAGATAAAGAAATATGAACAACAATTTGAGCTCAAAGTCTCAGTATTCACCTTTCAATTGGGGAAGAGTTTTTCTTCTATAAATGAAGAAGATCTCCCTCAAAACAATAAAAGATATTACAATATATAGTAGTTAAGAAAGACTTGGCACTTTGTTTCATGGAATGGCCCATGTTGTGCATTCAATGCCTTGAATGCATTTTCAGTTCTGTCAGGGGGGCCATGCTGGAACAAGGTGGCTACCTTAACTATGGCATGTCATTTCATCTCAAATGTCTTCTCTTGGGTCTAGATCATCTGGTGCCTACGTAGCTATCCATTTTGTATTTACTCCTAGGGAGACAAACAAGCCGTGTCTTCAATGTTTAAGGGCTCAAAAATCTACCTTGCAGATTATTCCACCTACTAGAATAACTACTGCATAGATATTTTGGCCTTTCCCTCTTTCTGCTGTGATTTGAGCCCGTGGGCTGTCTTTTCCCCTTTCTAGTTCTTTTGGTTCCTTCCTCTCAATGGTTCTTCCTTTTAGCTTGAAGGTATTTGAATGCCTCTGGGTCCGTGTTTAAGCCTACAAAGATCAATAGACACTTTATTGCCATAAATTTGATCTCTTCGGGTTTGTCATCATTTGAAAGCTAACAGCTAGTTGGTTGTCCTAAATTTGATGGCTACAGGCCCGTCATCCTCCTTAGCAATTCCTTCATGTCTTTTTTTCTTTCTTTGGCCACTTTCCACTAATCTTAATAAGTGACACGTGGCATTTTCTACTGTGAAATAGGTGAGGACACTTGGCAGCATATGCTTAACTTATAGAAGCTTTAGATACCTTTTGAGAGTCTTGTGGAAGATGACACATGGTGGCTTCTGCTGAGCTTTAGAAACACTTTAGAAATATTTGGGACTCATTTGGATTCACGTGGATGATGACACTTGGCACGCTCTGCTTACTTTTGGCAACTCACCCAGGGCCTACCACAGTCTTTACTCGATAACGAAGCAAAAGGAAGAAACTGTGGATGTTGACACTTGGCGGCTTCCACTGAGCTTTACAAGGGACACATGGTAACTTCTGCTATATTTAGAAAAACATTTTAAAACCTTCTGCAATTTCCACTTGGTGCCCTCCACGGAACTCTAAGAGAAGCTTATTGAAAGAAGCTTTAAAACTTATAAGAAACTTAAAACGCGAATGCAGACACTTGTCACGCTTTGCTGAGTTATAACGGGACAAGTGGCATGTTCTGTTGCATTTATAAAAACATATTAAAACCTTCCACAGTTTCCACTTGGCACCCTCTGCTTGACTTTGAGATTTAGACAAAACTTTAGGAAAAATGAAAAACTCATGCAAAATGAGAAACTCGCACCCTGTGTCATAACCCTTACTACCTCGAAACTAAAATGCGTAGGGACAAAACTTGGAGTGTGCAACTGAAACTCAAGGATAAAATGTAGATTATTTTAATCTAGAAAGGGAAGAGAGACATTTTTTGGCTTGTAGGACCAAAAATATTTCATGTGTTCTCCCAAAAATGAATGACAGACTTTGGGAACAACAAAACTAAAATAATTTAGATATTCAATTATTCATTGTCATATATTACAACCTCAAGGGTTCAGATATCAACATATCAGTATAATCTTTGGTAGAATATGCCATGCATATGCATCTCAATCTACACAGACAAATTACAAATATTATATGATACATATTATAGTTTTAGTGAATTCAAGATAATTCAAAATTTTATTTATTGGTATAAATTACGGAGGCATATGCCATGCATATGTATCTCAAATTATAATATCATATTACTAATTCATACCTTTTGGGTGTATACAAATGGAAATCTACACACAAGCTTCAAAAAAAGTAACAAATTTACATCTACATACATTTACAATCTACATTTACATTCAATTATAGTTTATATAATTAACATATGGATGCATAGCCTTCAATATAAGTGATAGTCATGTAAGGACCATGATACAAGTTCATGCCATAATTTTAGTACTAGTTATTATTTGTGGTCATGGATGGTATCCATTTTTTTAATCATGCATACAAGAACTAAGGAACAAAGTGACAATTGAATCTATAAATCCATCTACAATGACTGATTCAATTAAAGTGCATAGTGCATAACTTGGAGATTTTGTTCCCTCCAACACTACATCCTATGAATCCATTATGGATTCCAACCATTTTTTGTATTGGGCTTACAAATACCAAAATTGAAAATTAATTTTTTTGCGTTCCTCAATGGGTTCTATTTTCTATGCAAGTTCAATTCAAATTGGAGATGATCATGCTCAATTCTCCAATGTTTCAATAGAAGAAAAAATTTATCCAATAGCATGGTTACTTGAGTTATAAAAATGGAGGTTTATGCATTCTTCAATGGTTATAATCATTAATTTGGCCACTTTAAATCTTATCCATTTTTATGGCCACAAAATTAATAGATGCAATAAGTTCCCTCTTTTTTCATAATGACTAGGTCAATATTTGACCCTCAACATTTTTATTTCTCCATGAAAAAAACATAATCTAAGAGCAGTGCCACATGGCATGCATATAGGTATAGGTATTACTTGAACAATATTTTCAATATTTCATTTTTAATTGTATTTATTATTTCACTTGGACAGTAATCTATATAATACTATGCACTTAACCATTGGTACGTCTAGGGATATGTGTGGCTGACTTGTGGCTTACATACCTATTTTATATACACTATGTTCTTAGATAGGTCAGCCTATGGAATAACCTTGGCTAAGTAGACTATATATAGGAGGTAATGGTTAGTATTTAGGTATTATGTGATGTATTTTGCTATTAATGCATTGCTGTGGAGGTTGCCCCCTTGAAGTGGCTTTGATATATTATCCATTATTCTGCTCTACTATCAATTATTGTTGTGTGATCTCTCTCATATTTGCTTATTTTGTGTGATATAAAATCATTCTATGCGAACATCTAAGTAATTTCATTACATATAATTACATACATGTTATTTTTATAAGAACACTTTGGATCGCTATGATAAAGAACAAGTCTGCATCACAAGCATTTACATAACTTTGCATTCTATTGTTTCCTTTTATCTAGTATTTTTAGGTCCACTAAAATGGTATATTAAAGGGGGGAATGCAAACACCCAAATTTGGCACAAGCCATGTTTTATAATTTATTTTAGCTACTTTACTTATATGGGTATTAGATAAGAATTAGGTACTTAGTGGTGCATGTATTTTATGTTTACACCTTTTAATTTATGATTCTCTATGACTTTTTGGTCCCCTTTTCATGTCAATGTTAATTGAGCTATCTTGACCCATTCCAGTCGCTCATTAACCTTGATATTTTGATCTCATTTTTTACAAATTTCTTTTTATAATCATTTCCTTTTTTCATTTTAAAGTTCTTTTAGTTCTATTTTACACACCATAATGTTTTTAATTCAAAATTTAAGAGGTTCATATATATACAAATTTGGTAGGATACATTAAGGACATGCATTCTCACATTAAAAATAGTATAAAAACTTACATGTTCCTTGCACTACATCACTAGAGCTACATCTATTTTTATTTTTTTAAATGATTCTACCAGGGATAATCTAGGATAAAAAACATCTAGATTTACATTCATCATTTCATGCACATGTAAGTGGGAGACCTACAATTTATTTTGATCCCTCTAAGGAAAATTTTAAATGTAGTGTAGTTATTTTTATTTTAACATGGATTGACCAAGGTCAATCCAACTCAATCTTTTTTATCCTTTTGTATTTGTTTATTGTGACTTGTTGAATTCACATGTTAAATTATAGTTGTCAAATTTTATCTTATGTATATTATTTTGATCTATTTCTAGATTTTATTCTACTAGTTTCTATATAATTAAAGTGTTATTAGTGCATTAATCTTATTTTAGATCAAAATGGCTCTATTGGAAAAAATTTCATATTATATTGAACCAATTACTAGATTGGTTCAGTATGATACTAAATTAGGTCCATTTGAGATCCAAATGACATTATATGGATGCAATTGAATGTATAAGGATTGTTTGGACCTAATGGATATTAAATTGAACCAACCAATCGATTGGTTTAATATGGTATATAACTGGGGCCAATCAAACCTTTTTGACATTATCAATTCCATACTAGATTTAGCCAATTACATTATTGGTTCAATATGTTATGTGTTTCACCATAAATTGATATGGGTCAATATAGTATAGTGTTAAAAATATATAAATTAATAAGCACAAGGGTGATAAATAAATCTATAACAGACCAATTAATTGTGAAATCAGATAAACAATATCCTAAATTTATAAAAATAAGATATGCTAGAAATAGAAAGTTTAACTATTGATTGACATTGTGATAAATTAGAAATAAGAGTAATTAGTTAGTTTACTATGCACATGTAGATATGATATGGAACATAATAGAAGTAGATCGGATTTAGATTCTAGATCAATTGTTGTATTCTAAAAATTTGCATCTTAAGGCCCTATAAACTTGATATGAATCTAGACAGTTGTGTCAATGTTGGTATCTAAGTTGGATGCAGGTATCTAGTATAGAATATTGACTGGATATAGATGCAACCACCTGAAACCTTATGGTTTTTTTTTCATCTTGCTTCTAGTGTGTTCAAATCATTTAGACAGACTATCACTCTTCATCAAATGATCAAACCCAATATTTCTCACCCTTGGAGTGAATGCAGTAAAAATGGACTAGTGGGAACATGGTGTTGAGCTTTCCCAAGGACGTATTTGTCAATGTGTGCTACCTATCTATCCAATACTCTTGAGGAGGGCATACTTATGTAGTTCTCCCTTATGTGTTGGCTTTTGTGTATAATTATACAATGTGTGATAAGCAAGTACATAGAGTGACCTAGCTTGTAACTAAGTAAATATGGCTCATGGAATGCTCCTTTAGTAATTTAAACCTATATATGGGTTATCCTTATGAATGATATTGAAATAGGAAATAATAGGGAAGTTTTGCTTACTTTAATTCTTGATTGAGTGCTTTTATTAGGTTGCCTTGTGAGTTGCTAGGTATTTTTTTAGGTGGGAAATGAATGAGGATTTATCATGCATATATACTAATTTATTCAAGAAATATCTCACATTAAAGAATTTATATTAACCATAATTACATGTTACATTTGTAAATTTGATGACTTTAGGGCACTGGACACTTAGTTTGGCACATGAAACTTACATTGACTAGACATCTTGATGGGACATAAGTGTCGAGGAAGCTATGAAATAGGTACAAGTCTAATTGTGTACCAATCTAAACTAATTACATGATTGGTTCAATATACATAATTAAGACCAATCAATCCATAATATACTTTAAATGGATGAAATTAGTGGCATGGGGCTCAATTGGCCCCATTTACATATTAGATTAAACCAATTATTTGATTAGCTCAATACAGTATGAAATTGAGGTCAATTGAGCCCCAATTAACATTAGATGGTCACAATTAGTCACATCGAGATCAGTTGACTCCAGATGTATATATTATTGAAATAATTAGTTAGTTAGCTCAATATTATATGTAACTAGGGCCAATCAATCCCCAATTGATATTATATGGTTGTAATTGGGTGAACGGGGCTTAATTAGCCTCAATTACATATTAGATTGAACTAATTACTTGATTGGATGAATATGGTACATAATTGGGGATATTCGAGCCCTAAATGACATTAGATAGCTAAAATTGATTGCTTGTGGCTTGAATTTATGGAATTGTATATTATATTGAGCCATTTATTTAATTAGTTCAAAATCATACACAATTTGGGCCAATAGAGTCACAATTGACATTAGATGGTCACAAATATTATTAATTAAAAAAAAAATTATGGTTTTTTAATTTAAAATATAGTTAATTCTTAATATAATAATTTTTTACTATATTAAAAGAATAATAAAATTATTTTATAATTAATTTAATATATATAAAAAGAATGGGATTTTTTATTTTTAAATTAAAGAAATATTTTTCTTGCAAGATATCTTCACTTCTTCTTATTGGTAGTGATAACCTCATTGAAATATTATTTCACATCACCTTGACCATCACTACCATGTAGGCCACCTAATCACAACTCAAAATCCCTTGATGCAAAAAAACCATATACAAGATCTACTAGAATTGATGAGTGTCATCAATCAGCTTCATTTAATCAACTAAATTTATTCAATGTCATAACAAACTAAAGCTAGTATCCAGAGACTATATACAATGGGGCACATAATACATCTAGGTAATAGTTTTTTACTTAACAACACACTTGTATGAATTGAAATTTTATAATTAAACACTCTTACAGGAAAGTAAACACACTTATAAAAAATTAAATATATTTATAGAAAATTAAACACACTTTCAAAATTTGCAAGAATTGAAATATAGGTTATGTGAAAAGAAAGTAAACAACTATTGGTTTATGGAGCCAATTAATTTTCAAGTAAAATGATACTTTAAAAATGAAATGAATATTTAACAAAACCTAAATAAATTTAATCTTGAAATTATAAATACAAACTAACCTTCTTCCTTAGATTGAGTGGGCCCTTACTTTTCTTTTATAAAAATGATTGAAAATAAAAAACTATAGAATTTTCAAATCCTGTATTCAATCTTTTTTCTAACTTTAAAATTGTTTTCTACTTTATGCTACTAACAACTATGAATGAGAAAGTTGTGTTTATATTACAATTCCTTCAAACAAAAATAATTTAAGAATAAAAACTTAATAATTTAATTTTAAAATTAGTTTCATAATCTTAATAACCTAACAAATCAATTTACAATTGAATCTTATTTTAATTTAACAACTTAACAAATTATTTTTGAAATTGATTCTTATTCTAGGATAATAATATAACAACTTTGGTGCTTATATTATTTTGAGTTCATATCAACAATCCCCATTATTCAAGGAGAAAATATATATTATTTTGGTACTTATATTTTTAGTTTGTTGGAGAGAATATATATGTTTTATTTTCTTTCCAACTTCTAATTTTATTGGAAAAAATCAATCACAGTCTTGGCCCATTTGATTTATTCCAATAACATGATGTTTAAGATATTTATAGTAGTTGAAATACTATAAATATATTATCTTATTTATAAATATTTATTTTTAAAAATACTATAAATAGATTTTATATAAATACTTTTTAAAAATAGATAAAAATTATCTCTATAGCTCTTTGTTTTCATGTTCTTCAACCTATAGATTTTTGGAATTGATTTCCATTGATGTCTATTTTTAGAAGTTTCTATTTATATAAATTATATATAGAAGACTAAAATTTTTATCTCAAAACATTATCTCACCTTTTTCTAGTTTTCTACATCTAAAAAATAATTTTGGGCATCTTTAGAGCCAATTTTGGGCATCTTTGGAGTTAGATTGTGCATCTTTAGAGTTGATTGTACATCTCTGGAGTTAGATTCAAATGCTCATAGCTTTTACATACAAACTTAGATCAAGTTGGTTTTTTTTTTTTTTTTAACTTACCTAGTTTTTTTAAAGGAATCCAAATATGTAACATATTTAGGGTTATAGATGGTTCTTAAATTTTTTTATTTTTTTCCACAACTTGTCCATTTTAGTCTTATATCTTTGCATTCTAAAATAAATTAAAAAACCAACACACAAAGTATTTTTGGTTGATGCAAGGTTAATATGTGTATGCCTTGGTTGTTCATAAATAACTAGTCCATATATCTCAAGAGCAGCTAAATAAATATGGAAATAATTTATATAGGTCTTTAAAACTACTAAATGATCTTCAAAGCTATTTCAAGGTTGTCCCTAATATAATATTTTTACATATTAGATGTTGCTATCTGTATTTATGACTTATTTTAGCCTACATAGATAATATTTGACAACTATTCTTTAGGAACTTGTTATAAAGTAATAACAATATAGACTACAACAACTTCTAAAGAATATACTCTATATATATCTCATATTTCATTCTAAACAAGCATAATTTTATAAAATTACATCTAAGTTCACTTTAAAACATGATTTATAAAAGAGAAAATAGCATTATTTATTGGTATAATGAGGCATTTTGTGATCTAATCAAGAATAACATATGAACCTCCTAATACATCTTGTTTCACTCCATCAAAACTTTCTTTTGTAGGGCCAATGACATCACACATGCCATTCGTTTATATTATCAATTGTTCTCATAGACTAGGGCAATCATAAATTGGTTTTCTTAAAAAGCAGTGATAAAGAATACCACCTCCACCTCAATTGGATGAAAAAACTACTTGTGTGAAAAGATCTAAAATAATAATATAAATCAATAAAATAATTATTTAAAGAATTTTAAAAAAAAAATTATTATTTAGCACCTATCCACATAAAGTTTGTTTTTCAATGTAGTAGGCACTTATTATTTTAATAGAATTTGTTTTGAATTGTTAATTGACAATGTCTTACTGTGGCACAACCATAATATGCAATATCTAAGGGTAGTGAAAAAAGGATATAAATCTATTACGACAAATATTGATAGTGAAATGGTGGTTATTTATTCAACATTATACTTCAGATTATAAGGTAGCTCATCAATATCAAAATCAAAATGGCAGTCATGCATTCAACATTTCTCATCATTTATAGGGACATAGAGACCATATATCTTTACTATAATCATTATAATTTTGCACATTCTTTCAAAAAAATTGCTCGTATTTCTGATATTGATACACTTAATTTACTCAAAATTTATAAATCAAAAAATGAAATTTCTCTAAGTTATTGAAAAATAAATAATTTAGAAAAGACAAATAATATGTATTGGTTGGGAAAGAGTAGGTGGTAATACAATTTTTTGACTTAGTCTATGATTATTGACTCAGCATAGACTAAGTCAATAAAGCCTAACACACTATAAATATGAAAATTTGAAAAAAGTTGTTTCTATCCTCCAAAAACTTGAGTTGTTACGGCCATGGTAAATATATTTGGTAGATAAAATATGGGAAACATTTTATGCTATTAAATATTACATTACTAAACACCTGACCTTACATTTATTTATCCATTAACCAAAAACACACTATAATAACACTCATATTATGAACCATATTAAATAAAAGGAAAAAAATTAAAGATATACTATGCACCATTCATTTTTTTTAAAAATCAAATTGTGGAGCAAATCGTTATTGCATATTAAATTAAATTAGTTAAATAATTATTCAGTAGAATTGACCTTCAGTTATTATAAATTCAATATAATAATTTTAAAAATTAAATAATCATAAATCGTAAAACCCAAATTTAACTTGAACTTATAATTTTAAAATAATTTAAAATTGAAACCAAACTAATCAAAATTAAAAATGGAGACAAAAAAATTGGTGATTGTATTTTATATTATAAACTTCTCATTCCATAAAATTTAGATTCTATACTTTTAAATCTTGAATCCTTAATATTTTAAATATTTGGACATTTTAAAATTTAAATCTACATGAATTTATATCTATTTTAATTCTCTACAATGAAAAAGATATGTATTTGATATTTTATACATTTTTTAAATTTCCAAAATTTTAAGAGTCATTGTGTTGGATTACTATACTATAAATTATCTATTATGAAAGATATGTATTTGATATTTTATACATTTTTAAAATTTCCAAAATTTTAAGAGTCATTGTGTTAGATGACTATACTACAAATTATCTATTATGAACTCATACCTTTAGCCCTTCACATAACACAAATGATTCATATGTCAATACATGAAGCGAGCAAGGAAAAGATTTGGACAATTTATTTATGTGAGATTTATCCATACATGGAATATTTTAATATGCAATTTATCACTTGGGGGACTATTTTCCATTTCTTAAATAAAATTTCATTCATATAAAATCATAGTAATCATAAGGAAAGACACACAAGAACCTCTAAAAAATATGTCATAGAAAAATATTAGTGTCATGAGGAGAAAAATATTGTAATTTGTCTTCGGATAAATTTAACATTGTATTACCTTTGCATTATGCAATACACTCTAGTTTCCCCATCTATAAATAATGATTTTTTCGTTTAGGAGTTCGGTCTATAAATAAATAAATAATGGGAGTTTATTTGGAGCTCCCCGCCTCATTGGAAAGATCCACCAACTACTCAAACAAGATCCGCCAACAACTCAAGCACGGCTCGTTTTTTATATAAAATTTATTATATATATATATAATATATATATATATATAAAATATGGATTTGTTGAGACTTTTGTTACAATTAATATTATGTAAAAGTTATTATTGATGTTATCTTTTAGTAAGTTATACAATTGATATTTTTGATGTAGATTTAATCTTATTGAAATATACATATATACACAAAACATATATATTTTATATTCTAACTTCTCTTTTATTCACGTATAAATATCTATTACATTATGCAATACTCTTAGTCTATGATTTCACTCTTTTTATTACAATATTTCTTTATCATTAATCTTATTAATATATTATCCACCTTTAATCTTCCTATGCCTTGATATATCCTTTATATTACATCTATTAAAATATTTGTGGTATAAAAAATGACTTAATACCTCTACTTAATCAATAGACATGTCTTATAAGACATGTTTCTTATTCATGTAATTGTCCTTGTGTTACTACGAAGTATCAAGTACCATATCATTTTACATTATTTAATAGTGTTTAATAACATTTTATATTATTTAATAGTGTTTAATAAGTATAAAACTTGATAGATTTATTCAAATTGTAATATATGGCATTTAAGCATAAATCTGTGATGTTTAAAATTTATATTTTAGATACACATAAAAATCACACCAATTTTTTTAACATTCTAATGGATGTACTAACTTGTATGTATACAAAGATAATAACACTAACATAGCATACAAACTAAAGCGAAAACAAAACATGACATCATTCCAAAGTTGTGATTCAACTGATTATGCCTTGATCTACTACTCAAAGCAAAATGCACAAAGAGTCAAGGCTCAAACACAACCTGGATTAGTTATTCGTGATTTGGGTGCCATCAATCTGACCCAAGGTGAATAAATGATGTGAAAGCATGCTCATACACTTAAGACTAGACATGTATCAATTCTCTTTACCAAATTGCTATGAACTCCATAATCAAATGGAAAACAAATTTTATAAGTACAATGTTGAAAACAAGGAAGGTTCACATCCTATCTCTGATAACATTCACAAGTATAAATTTAAAAATAAATAAAATCACATGAACAATTGGGTCAAGACTATAGTTAAACAAGTCAAAATTACTTTTAAGGTTACAAAGGTTCGACATGACTAAATAGACTACAAAATGACTTTAGAATAAATACCCAGATAAAGGTTTACACTATTATAAAGTAATGGGTAAAATTTGTATGATAAAATCATCATAATGGAAGTATTGTTTCAGAATAAGGGTAAATTATACAAAGAAAAAGAATACCAAACCAAACGACACTTAACAACATTTTTTGTCGTTCCTAGGAAAACAATGACAAATAGGGTTCAAAGAGGACTCACAAATATTATCAAATGTAGATAAAAATAAATAAATACTAAAGGTTATACATGAATATGAAACTTAAGATGAGAGGTTACAACTTTTAGATTCAATAAACATTAAATCAAGTGATTATTACAACACCCTTTCTAGAGTGACTTCACAGATTAAAATCAGAAACAACAATTTTTTTTGAATAAATTTAATTTGGAAAAGGGTCATTAAAAATATAAAATAGTAGTTAAATCTAAAACTAAAGGCTCCTATGTTGATATGAAGGTAAAAATATTTGTAAAGGGTAAGTGCACAAATTTGGGAGACAAAAAAGGGCCTACCCGTGGACATGATTTTTTTGAAATTTAAAAAATTTAAACTTCTATAGATAATTTGAGATGGCTACCTCAAAATTTGAAGATGGTATAAAAATATGAATTATAAAATTTCGAGTCTAGTTTCCAATTTTTTTCGTTTTGAAAAATGGTTAAGTAGATCAAACATCTAAAATTTGAAGAGGACCTTCTATTTTTTTTAAAAACATAGTAGATAGATGGCCGTGTGGTTCATCATTTTTTGAGCATCATTAAATATTGTTTAAAACCCTTTGGTGAATATTTAGATAAGACATTCTAGTGTGTTATAAAAAAATTTAAATATTTTTTCAATGAATATTTTATTTATTTATTTTGTAATTAAATAGATCTTTAAAACTAAAAAAAATGGATAGTCAGTCATGCGGCCCACCCTAACTACCTCAAAAAAAATAAAAAAATGATTTTTTTTTTAATGTATATAAAATTAGCCTAATTTATTACAATAAAATTTGTTTTTCAATTGGATTATCTAACAGTAAATTAGATAAACATGAATAGGCATGTATAGGTGTGGCATGTAGTGGCCTAAAAAAGGTGTAGTTAGAAATAAATATAGTTTGAACCCTTAAAATATCTCAAAAATTATAAAAACCATATATTTGGAAAGAGGACAACATGCTCATCATGACGGTAATAATTTTTTGAATTTTGATATTGAAATCCAAAGCGTATTTGGTGATTAAAGTTGAAATTTATTGGTTTTTATCAAAACTCTTGGTCTCAACTATAGATGCATAGTCACAAGCCTTTGGCTCAAAAATCCAAGCCATTTTTGATCTTAAATGCTCAATTTTCAATTCAAATTCAAATAACATGTATGCATTATATAATATATTATACAATGAGTACATATTATATAACACTAATGCATAAGCATTTTTTGTAATAAGACCAAAACCATCTCCACAAGCATGTGGGAGTTGCACGTGAAGGCAAATTTGGTCAAAAGTTTATATTTACTACTCTAAATTTTAAGTAGAAGTTTACATTTATATTGTTACATTTATTTTCTTATACTCTAAATATATTTTAGTAAGTATAAGAAATTAGGGTCACTCAACATCTGATAGAGCTGGTTTCATAATTACACACCTTATGATGTGGAAAATAATTTTTCAAAATCCAATCAATTCAGTAATTAGGTATTTTCAAGGCCTAAATATTAAACCTAAAGATTTTAGAACATAAATTTTGTAATTGATATCTATATTTGGTAAATATATAGTCATTTTTTAGGTTTTTGTGCCTTCCAAATTGATTCTTGATATTTCTAAGAGTCTTAAGTTTGTCAAAATTAAAGTTTTTAAACCACTCACTTTAAAATTGATATAAAATGGTGTGATTGGAGTAGCATAGGTCACATTGATGACCTATACATATAAAATAATTACTTTACATGTTAATTTCACTTGATCATCATCCCTCTTTCATCCTTGATCACTTCCTACTCATCCCTCATTACCCTTAATCACTCTCTCATCATTCCTCACTATCTCTAATTACTCCCTCATTGACTCTCACTATCCCTAGTCATCTTTAATCACTCCCTTATCATCCATAATCACTCCTCTTTTGACCCTCACTATCCCTAATCATCCCTAATCACTCCCCCCCCATCCTTCATCATCCCTAATCATTATTTCCTCATCCCTCATCATACTTAATCTCAATCTCATCCTTATTCACTCCCTCTGCATCCCTCCTCATCCCTAATCACTTCTTTATTGACCTTAATTATTTTTCATCATCTCTAATCACTCAAGCTTATCATCCCTAAGCATTCCTTCATTAATTATCACCATATCATCTTTAATCAATAAATTTTCATCCCTCATAATCCCTAATCAATCTTTCTTCATCCCTCATCATCATTAATCACTCCCCCATTGACCCTCACCATCCCTTACCATCTTTCATCACTCCATCATTAACCCTCACCATCCCTTACCATCCCTAATCACTCCCTCATCATATGACATAATTATATACTCTAAATATATCTTTAATTCCTATCATATGTTGTTTAATCCATTATAATAGAAATTATCTATTTTCTAGGACTTGTGTTGTTAATACCCATTTATGATAGTCAATTTTATTACTGAATGAATTGGATGATCGTCCAAATTTATAGTCAAGTAACATAAGTATTAACACAAAATAGAGTGTAAATTTTAGTCCATCAAATTATCTTTTTTGTGTAGCTAACTAAATGAAAGTTTATTCAGTTCCACCTTTGGTAGTTTGGTTCAAAAGATAAAAATTAAACATAAATCTCTTGTATAATTTTCTAATTTTAAGAAGATTTGAATCAGATGCAAAGTTATTTGGTGTTTCCCATTCCTGTATGACTTGAATCTTAGTTAGGTTCACACATTCATTCCTTGTGTGTGTAATGTGTCCCAAATATTTTATCTCTTACATTAAAAATGAACATTTATTCATGTTATCACATAAATATGTTTCTACAAAATGTGAAACACTAGTTCAACATGGTGTAGATTTTCATCCCATGTTTTGTAAAGATTAAGATGTCATCAAGGTAGATTTAAAAATGACATAGGTAAATGGCCTAAGGATGTCACTCAACATCTTGAAATGAATGAATTCATTATATGTGTTAACCTAAAATCCATAACCAACTATTCAATCAATCCTTCCTTTGTTTTAAAGACTATATTCCAAATGTCTAGAGGTTTAACATAAATATGATGATACCCAAACTTAAGATAAATTTTGGAAAATACTTCTACACCATGGATATGGTATAAAAATGCCTTAATATTTAAATGAGGATAATTTTTTCTTCACTTTAATCTTGTTAAGATTTTTTTAATTGATTCAAAACTTTGGCACAAACACAATTAGGCTTCTTCAAGGCAATGATTTGGGCATGATGTGTCCATTATCCATGATTTCACAGATCTACCACTTGATCTATTAATTCCATATAAATGATATGTTGTATAAAGAAGTTTGAGCTAGAGGTATTTAAGGGATCAAATTAATAGTATTATTTAGTGTATAGTATGTAGGAACTTATTTAGGTGACTAAAAGATATCCTTGTATTCATCTAGTTCATGGTTCAATTATTTTGTCTTTGTTATTGTTGGATAAACCACATTATGATATGGTGACATAAGGATGCCATTAAATTTACTTCTTACCATTAAGAGTATACTTCTTACTATAACTTCACTTGCATAGCTTGGTGATCCTCATGTATTTACTACCCATTTTTGGTGCTATGGTGGTTTTACTTGCTTCTCTTTTTCTAGTGGATTTTCAATTGTGAATTACATCATTTTTAATAGGCCCATATTTTTCATAGGTGTTAAATATTTGTGTTTCAAATTTGCCTCCACATCATTTTGATTGTTATGTCTTATATTTTATGCTAGCACTCAAATCTCCACTTGTAGCTCCTAACATTATTAAAACCCAACAAAATACCACCATCAAGGTATTAGATGTAGTGATTAAGGATGAGAAGGGATGAGCATAAATTAAGTATAGATGATGAGGGAGTTAATAGGGATGATAAGGGATGGTGAGGGTCAATGAGGGAGTGATTAGGGAGGATGAGAGAGTGATTAGGGATGATGAGTGATGGTGAGGATTATGTTGGAAATATTGTCATTGATGTCAAAGGTTTAGTATTATTGGTGATAAAGGCCCCATTGCATTTAATGTTGTTTATCTTGGCTAATATGAGTTAATATTTATTTAATATTAACGAATATATTTTTATTTGCATATGAGACAAAATAAGGGCCCATGGAGAAGTCGAAGAGTCACGGGATAAAGACAAAAGAAGGATGGGATGCATTTTCTCATGAAGAGTCATCTTGGGGAATACCAAGAGTCACCAAGTGAAGACAAAAGAGTAAAGGGCGAATTTCTCATGAAGGGACACTTAAAGGAATACGAAAAGTCACCAAAGATAAGGAAAAAAGTGGGAAAGACGTTTTTGGTCATGAAGGGTCACCACATGACTTTTCAAATGCTTGGATATGAAGGGTCATCCAAGATTGGCACCATTTTCCATGAGGAATGAAAGGTCACAAAGGGGGAAGGCCAAAGGTCATTTGGAAAGCTATAGATAAAGGCTTGAGTAGCCATTTGTAAATGTGGATGTGAAAGATGATTTGTATTTGTTATATCTAGCTTAGAAGAGCAAAAGTGAGAGAGACGAAGGTGGATGTGAGAGATGATTTGTATTTGCTATATCTAGCTTAGAAGAGAAAAAGTGAGAGAGAGGAAGGTGGAAGTGAGAGGTTGATTTGATATTGTAATATCTAGCTTAGAAGAGAAATTAAGAGAGGTTGATTTGTATTTTTTATAGCTAGCTTAGAAGAGCAAACGTGAGAGAGAGGAAGGTGATATTGTATTGATCTATCATTTGTTGAGATAGCAACATTGAGAGATAGGTGTGTGGTATACACAAAGGGGTTGGTGCTCTTGTGGGTTGGTGCTCATGAATTGTTGCTGAGTTGGTGCTTAGCAAAGGGGTTGGTGCTCCTGTGGGTTGGTGCTCATGAATTATTGTTGGGTTGGTGCTCGACAAAGGGGTTGGTGCTCTTGTGGGTTGGTGCTCATGAATGACAGCTGGGTTGGTGCTCGGCAAAGGGGTTTGAAGCTCCTATGGGGTGGTGCTCATGAATTGTAGCTAAGGTTTGTACTTGGAAAAGGGGTATGGTGCTCCTGTGGGGTTGTTCTCACGAATATATTTGAGATTGATTCTTTGTGGTTTTTCCCACATTGGGTTTCCACGTTTTATCTGGTGTCTCTCTCTATCTTGTGTGGATGTTTATTGTTTGAGTTTTATTGCATATCTTTAATGTTTGATTAAGTGGAATTTGGTTAAAGGAAAGATTTATAAGATATATAATATACTAATTCACCCCCCCTCTCAGTATATTCTGTGCTTAATAGATTAATGAGGGAGTGAATAGGGGAGATGAGGGATGAGGAATGAGTGATTAGAGATGAGGTATGATGAAGTAGTGATTAGGGATGATGAGGTGATGTAGGAGAATCACTACCCAATATAAATAATGATATATTTTACATGTTTTGAGTATTTAAAAGGTGGTTAAGGTCATAAAAATTTTGTAGGAGTCTTTCTAAGTTTCTAGTTTTGTGTCAATTTTGAATTAGAGATGTATTGGACGTTCTCACCAAATCTTTCATTTCAATTTTTGAACTTTCATAGAGACTTCAATCTTGTTTCAAGAATTCCAATGTTGAATTTGGTGTGGTTAGAATTTAGGGAGTATTTTAGGATGTTACAACACATATACATAAAATCATATTTGAGAAATATGTTAGTAGTTGAGTTAGTTGAGGATACTCTCAACATACAAAAGAAGTTAGATTTCAATTGATGGTTATTTGGTAATAAGAGTCTTGTCCATGTCTTATTTTGTATTCACCATTAGATTAAATATATTTTTAGGTGGTATTATTTGAAATGATGAATTTAAATAACCCAAAACAAGTGAATAAATACAAGTTTTTATTATTTGTAAATAAGAAAGAAAATAGACCCTGCATCTTCTTGAATATGTGCAAAGATAGTTGACAGTGTGCATGATCATGAAAAATGATTCATAATAAGTTATTTGTGATCTTGATGTGAGTGGTAAGTTAAAAATACATTTTATATTATTTTTATTATAGCATTTGTCATTTGAGTTTCAAAACTTTTGAATGTTCAAATTACAAACTGCATACCATGTTCTTTTACAAACTATGCCTTGAAATCTAAGTGAAGGTCAGAGTATTATGGAAGAAGATATTCTATTTGGTGGGATTTTTGAATTTATAAGTAATATTAACTTGACATAACAATTCCCTAATAGTCTTTAAACATTTTATGTTGTTATTCTGCTAAGGACATTCTATGTTGAACAACACAACCTTGTCTTATGTGAGCAAAAGTTCTAAGTATACATATGTGTGAGAAGGTATATGAATGTATTAGAGTGAAAATTAAAATGTATATGATGGTGATTTTATTATAATATGATCATTAAAAATTATATTATTTCAAGTATCTTTCATATAATTGAATGAGCAAAAATAAAACTAACACAGTCCTACAGTCATCAAGAAACTTAACACAGTCAAAGTGGTATCTCATGGAAATTAGCAAATTGAGTGTTATATATGGAAGGGATTGATTTTTTAAAGTTTTTAAGCATTTTTTAGATGATTTTTAACCTTCATGTTGATTTAAAACCCATTTTGGAATGAATTAAAATAATTAACCTCTTCTCAGATTACTACAAACCTGTGACTAAGTACACAGTCTATTCAAATTTGCTTAAGTCAATCTAATGTAGATTAAAAAGGGAAATATAAAACTTTTAAAATTTTAATAGTGTCAAATAAGACCTAATTCAACATTAAAATTCACTAGAAACACCTTTGGAAGATTGAAATCTCATTTTGACCCTTCTCAGGTCTGTAAAACTAGTCCAAACCCTATATTAGGGTTTCTACTGTCAAAGTGAGTTTTTAGGAGTTGTAACCATAAATAATTCATGAAATTTGGTGAAAATTTTGAGTTAAACATGTAAAAATATAATATAATGTTTTTAATTTGTGTAAATATGGATAAGTGCGGATGGGGGAGGACTATGTGGTAGATAGGGTAAAAAGAAACCTAAAGACCTAATCCAAGAGTAGAAAGAGCCAAAATAAGTTATCAAATAGCTGAACCAAATCCTATAAATTTGTGAAGAGATGGTATATGTTACAAGGTATCCATAAATGAGGTTGATTTTATGATTTTATTCCATACAATAAGAGTTTATGATAGAGTAAGAGGTAGTGTATGATATGAGGATTATATTGAGAAGTTAAGTAAGGTTGAGAAGAAGTTAGAGAGAAATAAAAGGAGTGGAAATAAGAATATAAAATCCATATTAAAGCCTAAGGAACTAGAGAAAATATTTTATCTAAGTTTTTGTAAAGCATAAAGACTAGTAAGGGAGATAGTCTCAAAGTAAGAGAGATTGAATGCATTGTGTAAGGATAATAGAATGAAGAGTTTAGTGAGACCATTCAAAGAATGCTGGAGAATAAATGAAATGAATAAAATGTAGATGTTAATTTGAAATGTATGCATGGTATAAAGATAGAGATCAAGTAATAAAAGATAAAGTGAAATCTAGGTGAATATTGGTAGAGAGCTAGGACAAGCAAAGTATGCAATAGGGCTCTACATCATGAGGGATGGTGAAGGGAAATGAGGGAGTGATTATAAATGATGAGGAATGGTGAGGTTCAATAAGGGAGTGATTAGAGATGATGAGGGATGAGGAGGGAGTGATTATAGATGATGAAGTGATGATTAGGGATGGTAAAGGCCTATGAGGGAGTGATTAGGGATGATGAGGGATGGTGAGAGCTAATGAGGGAGTGATTAGAGATGATGAGGGATGGTGAGAGATAATTATGGAGTGATTAGAGATGATGAGTGATTAAAGATGATGAGGGATTGTGAGGGTCAATGAGGGAGTGATTAGAGATGACTAGGGATAGTGAGGGTAAATGAGGGAGTGACTAGGGACAATAAATAATGATGAGAGAGTGATCATGGGTGATGAGGCATGAGTAAAAAGTGATCAAGGATGAGGGAGAGATGATGAACAAGTGGAATTAATAAAAAGTGATTGTTTGATGTGTGTAGGTCATCAATGTGACCTATGCTACCCCAATCACACCACTTTGCATCAATTTCAAAGTGAGAGGTTTGAAAACCTTAATTTTGATAAACCTAAGACTCCTAGAAATTCCAAGAATTAATTTGGAAGACATAAAAACCTAGAAAATGACTATATGTTTATAAAAAATAGATATAAATTGTAAAAGTTGTCTTGAAATCCCTAAGTTTAATACTTATACCCTAAAAATGCCTAAGTACTGACCTAATTGAATTTTGAAAAACTATTTTCCACATCATAAGGCATGTAATTATGAGACCAAATCTATCAGATGTCGAGTGACCCTAATTTCTTATATTTACTAAAATAAATTTAAAGTATAAGAAAATAAATGTAACAATATAAATGTAAACTTATACGTTTATATAATGTGTCTGAGTTATTTTGATTTATACTAATGTGTATATGTTATTGTTTTTTAACAATGTGATTACATTATGGCTCAATAATTATTGAGCCATAATTTAAATAACACGATTGTATTACCTAAAATATCCATGGAATTATCCCCCAAATCCATTCACATACATTAAAAAACTTTTATTTCTAATGAAAATAATTTATAACCATTTATTAGACATCAATTGCAAAGTGCATTTGTTAGAAAATTAACAAGCTAAAAAGAATTATCCCTACGAAAGCCTTTTGGAATCCAGATACCATTTTGAATTAGATAATCTAAAAATAAATGCGATATCGAAAACTAATTCTCTTAGCTAATGAGAATTATGATCAAGACTCAGATACCAAATTAGACCAATTTGGATATTTTTAAAATTTAATTTTTGAAAGACAACTATAAGCTAAGACATGTAGAAATGTTTGTCACTAAAAAAATAAATTAGCGAATTAGATTATTTAATTTATGAAAACATTTGATCTATTGTATTAGGATTACAATCTAATTATTAATGCCATCCAAAAGGATAGTACCAATGGTCATGCTTGAGAAAGTGGAATACTTGCTTATGGTTTTGATGTTTAATAATGGATTATATGTTAGTTTGTTTGATGCAAGGTTGATTTATATAACTTATTGGCTTGGTTAATTTATTAATCATTTCAACATTCAATAAGTCAATGCAATATATAATACTCAATTCCAATCTTTTTTCAAATTTTAAAGCCTCTATTGATTCATTATAAACTATGAGTATACAACAAGCCTAAATCTATATTTTTAGAGCTATTGTTAGTTTTAATTATCAAGTTATGTCCTTATGTTTAAATAAAATTGTATTATGTAAATGAGTTGATATAAATTTAGGGCATTATTAATTCAACCCTACATAAGAATGTTATTTCCAGAATGGCAAAACATCATGACAACACCAATAATTTATAAGATTCAAATTACTATCAGTTTACAGAATAACAAAGAACTCTTATATTGCAAAACAATATGCAATAATTTTATTTCAACAACTAAATGACAATATTAAAAATAAATGAAATAATCTCTAACTACATACACCACTATGTGTTTACATTTAAACATTACATTAAGTATATATAAATCATCTAATGCCTACCCCCACTTACGGGTTTGAATTACAACTACCTCTTCAAAAATCATGGAATAATAAATAATAAATAATAAATAAGACATTTCAATAATCTCATTTACATGTTAACTTTTGTAACACAAAAGATATTAAATTCTTGTAATCTAACTACTACTGGTACTCACCAACTTGCACTATGAAATAATCAATAAAGTGGTCAAATTACACAAAGCAAGAGACTTCTCCATCCTAAATACTTCATTTTTCCAAATTAAAAGGTGAATTAACTAAGGATTTAAGCAACATAACATAACATACTTGTGAGAACTTTGCATACTACACATCAAGAAGGGTTGATCTTATCAAGAATAAAATTATCTAATTGGTACCCAAGCTCATCATCAACCAATGTAGATAATTATAATTTTATTTCAATAATAACACAATATACCCATACAAAATTTTAAACAATCAAATCATAATAACATGAACAATACTATCCTTATAAATAACTAGCTCAAGTTGCATTATGAGCCTTTGTTACATTGTGAACTTGAGTTGCATTGTGTGGCCAAGTTATATTGGAATTCTGAGTTACATTGGGATCTTTAGTTTCATTACTAATTATGCATTTTAAAAAATGAGCATGATTATCATGGGATGCTTATGATAATTGTGACATGTATTTTAACTTATAACTATTATGAGGGAGGATGTTATTTGAATGCCTATATCAAAAAATAAGTTAAAATAAAGGAAACTTTATAATTCCCCCTTGATAGAAAATCAATGTTAGAATGATTTATATACTTGGGTTCAGAAAGAAATAGTAAATGTATGAAATAAACTATGTTTCCTCTTTAATGTGAGATCAAATGTTGGTTTGAAATTTATTTTTGCCTTGGATATGTGTATATTAAAGTTTATTGGTTTGGATATCATATTAATCTATGAAGAGTGGTGGGTTAATGTTCATGTATTTTGATTTAGTCTAAGGTTTGGCCTCGAGCCATTGTAATGGTTGTCATACCTTATTCCCAACTCACCCACCTAATAATAGAATTGATGACATGTGTTTTGGTTTTTCCTGATGGTTCCCAGATTTGACCTTCAGAACTATTAGATCTCACCCCCTTATCATCTCTACTCTAAAAATTTTGACGATTCTATTTATTATTCATTTTCCTTGTTAGTATTCATATTTTGATGAGGAGGAGGTAAAATCATACTTCTAGCCACAGTGCCTATGGTTAGATTATTTTCTTTCTATTTGGGTTACAAATGTTAAGTGAAAGGGCCAAAGCATTTTAGCTCTTCTCATGTTTGTAATTTATTCTCAAAGAATGTTGTGGGCCATGAGTATACATTATTAGCATTTGTGCCACTGACTTTACTCTTGCATGTTTTCTCCTTACATTGAATTATTTTTGATTATGTGGGAATTATGATGGAAGGTGGGATTCATCTCCCAATCCACTATGATGATTTACTTTAGAAGTTTTATCTATAAATTGGTTATTGATCAGATCACACATATTTTAATATATTCTACGTATATGTATGATTGATGTGCACATACAAATAATGGATATAAATGACAAAGTGGTTTAGGATTTAGGGTTTGGGGTTTGAGGTTTAGGGTTTAGTGATGAGGGATGATAATAAATGATGATGGAGTGACTAGTTAGGATGAGGAGTGAAGAGGGATGTATTAGGTATGGTGAGTGTCAATTAAGGAGTGATAAGGGATGATCATGGTCCATGAGGGAGTAATTAGGGATGATGATGGATGATGAGGGAGTAATTAAGGATGATTAGGTTTGATGATGATGTGATTAGGGAAAATTAGGTCTATTGAGGGAGTGATTAGGGATTATTAGGGACTATGAGGAAGTGATTAAGGATGATGAGGTATGGAATAGGGATGATATATAATTATGAGGTCCAATGAGGGAGTGATTAGAGATGATTAGAGATGATGAGGGTTAATAAAGGTGTGATTAGGGATAATGAGGACCATAGAGGGAGTGATTAGGGATGATTATGTATGATGAGGGAATGATTAGGGATGATAAGTGAATGAATAAGGATAATTAATAAGTGATTAGGTATGATTAGGGGTAATGAAGGATGATGAGGGAGAGATTAGGGATGAAGAGGGTTAATGAGGGTGTGATTAGAGACAATGAAGACCATTGAGGGAGTGATTATGGATGATTAGGGATTATGAGTGATGATGAGGAAGTGATTAGAAACAATTAGGGATGATGAGGGTCAATGAAGCAGTGATTAGGGATGATGAGAGGCAATGAGGGAAGATTGAGTATGGGTTAGGGTTTATAATTCTAGGTTTTAGTTTTTAAAGTTTAGGGTTTTGAAGAGTATGGGTTAGGGTTTAAGGTTTAGGGTTTAGGGTTTTAGGGTTTAAATGTTTAGGATTTAGGCTTAGGTATTTGCATTTGGGTTAGGTTTTTAGTTTAAATATTAAGGGTTTAGGGGTTAGGTTTTTGGGGTTTGTGAGATTTAAGGTTTTAAGGTTTAGGGTTTAAGGGATTAGGTTTTAGGGTTTAGTGTTTTAGGGTATAGGGTTTAAATTTTAGTGTTTATGGTATATGTTCTAAGGGTTTAAGGTTTAATGGTTTATTTTTTAAGGGTTTAATGTTTAGGTTTTAGGTTTTAAGGTTTAAATAGTTAAGGTTTTAGGCTTAAGGGTTTAGGGTTTGAGTTTTATTATTTAATAGTTTGATGTTTTGAGTTTGGAGTTTTTGATTTATGGTTTTAGGTTTTGTGTTATAATATCATTTCATAACCTTTTTTGTATTTTACCTTCCTCTTCCTCACCCTTTTTATGGTGCCACTTTATTTTTCAACATAGGTGCTCATTGTTGGCAATTTTGTGATAACAAGGCCTTATTTGTCTTGCTGCCTAGCTTGACACTCTTTCACCCATTGGGGAAAAATAATATCCCCTTATTAGACTTATTAAATGGTCTATTCAGATGTATAAGGTGGAGTGATATCTAGGGGTAGCATTGAGGCAAATATTTGGATAAGAAAGTGGAGATGGGGTTGAGCAGAACTACTAATGCTTGCATCATTCCTCTGTAATGTGGTCTCCACCATGTATGTTGTTTATATTAAAGTTATTTAAATGGTCATAGTGGAGGATTGAATGGGATTTAGTTGTGTAAATGAAAATTCTATTTTAGGGGATGGTCATGAAGTTCATATACAAAGGTTAAAACCTATGTACTCTATGTTTCAAGTGTAAATGAGGAAATTATAAGAATGGGACTAGTGGCCTGAATAAAAATATGAATGTTTACCTAAGTAGGGATTATTGGTATTGAGTTTATATTAAAGTTTATTTCCTTATCCTATTGCTTGTCCTCTTCTTATAATAGCTATGTGCTTACAGATTCAACCTATTTTGGTTCTATTTATTCTAAATCTTCCACTTCAATTGTTTCAACTTGACCCTTTTTCAAAACCACTTATTCTAATTATTCAAATATTTCATTACCTATATATTATTTCATTTATTCCTCAAATTCCTCATAAAAAATATCCCCTTTAGCAGATAGACTAGTTTTATGTCCTTTTTACACATCCTTGGGAGAGGCTAGAAGGGTCCTATGATTTCTTTGATAAACAAAGGGTGTTTTTGAGAAGAGGGGAGATGATTTCCCTGAAGTGGATGGAATGGGATGTGAAGGGTCAATAACAGTGATAGGATATGGAATTGACCTTAATCCTTAACCTTAAACTCTAAACCCTAAACATTGAAAAACACTTAGTTTTTAACCTTTAACCTTAAGCCTTGAAAAACCTTAAACCTAAGTTCCCTAAACCTAAAAAACATAGAAATCTAAGTTTACTGGAGAATTTTTGTCTCCATATTCTCACTACTATAAAATTATACTCGATAATCATATTCACAATTCATTGTATTTATTAACAAGATTTTCTTATTCTTATACTCAAATTTTTATGTTCCTTTTTATAGGCTTTTGAATTTGGGTTTGACATAAAGAGTGAAGATACAAGCAAGATTTTTTTACCTTGCATGGTGTGAACTTAGAATTATTATAAAATTAATTTAAAACACACACATATATATATGGGGTGATCCAATGGGTCTCTTAAAATCTTTAAACTAATGCTCTAAAAATGCTTAAAAATACTGGAAACTTTGATACTCAATTATTCTTTTTCATTCTTTTGATTTAGGTGTATTTTTAAAATTGGTTGAAACTCATTTGGTATTATGTTGTTTATATCCTATTCCTCATAAAATAATTCCAAAGCTAATAAATCAAACTAATGAAAATATGGTTTTGCAAGGCCTAAGTGGGCAGGAGTAGATTTTAAAATTATCGGGTACATCTACTCAACTCAAATTTATACAAGGTTGGGAAGAATTTGTACATCATTACGCATTATATTTTGGATATTTTATGGTTTTAAGTTATATATATAGGCCTTTTTTCAAGGGCTACATATTTATATGAAGTGGATTTGAGAAACATATTACTACTTTTGATTCTAAGAAGAAAAATTGTGACTTGGGGAAAAGATGCCCCACTATTAGGTTGAAGGATTTTAATGCACAATGGAAAGTAAGTTTATCATTGATTTGGTTTTTAAAGATGATGATAATAATGAATATGCATTAGTGGGATAAAATATATGGAAAATGTTGGGGATCAACCAACAATTTGATTACACTTATGAAAGCAATAAACCGCGGAATTAAATCAGATAGATAAGTAACTAGAATGATAAATAACAAAGAATAAGAGATACAAGAAACCACCCTAAAAACTTGTATTAAACTCTTTACAGAAAGAATACAATTGAATAAACTTCTTTCTTCCACACCTCTCTCAGATGTACAGATCTCTCTCTAGATCTCTTTCCCTCAAGAGCTCTCTCTCTCTCAAGTACAATCAACTCCAACAACCTGGATTGATTCACCTATACAATTATGTACTGTTCTTCAACATTCAACACACTACTAAAATAAGCTAAGAAGATCTAATTCTACATATAGAATTAGGAAACTTGAGCATGCACTTACAACCAACAGTTATGCCTCTTGAACAAGGGCTCTAAAAATAGTCTTACTAATAATTGAGACGCGGACTTAAGACTACAACTTAATCTCATCATGCAAACACTCGGTTCTATCCACGAAAATAGCTTTCTGGATGCACAGGTAACCGACGCCGGTTCCTACCTTCTTGCCTGTGACCAATGTCGGTCGATCTCTACCGACGTCGGCATCTCTTGAACTGCACCTGACCGATGTCGGTCGCTCCTAACCGATGCCAGTGATTGTGTAAACCTGTAACTTTGGTAATGTGCTCCTTGGTGAAAATTTTAGGCTCCACACCTTAACAATCTCCCACTTGGAGATAAACAGCTGCACCAATACCTGTACAGCAACATCTTCTAGCTCCTCCATCTTCAACTCAATCATGAAGACCAACAGAAGTTGAATGAAGATTCAACTTCTCCTTTGTAACCGGCTTGGTTAACATATCAGCAGGATTCTTATCTGTATGGATCTTCTCCAGCTTCAACTCACCATCCTCCAATACCTGTCTTATGAAGTGGTACCTAAGCTATATGTGCTTTGTTCTTGAATGAAAGGCTAAATTCTTAGCCAAATGGATTGCACTCTGACTATCATTGTATAGTCTGCAACTCTCTTGCTCCTTTCCAAGCTCTTCCATGAACCGTGTCATCCATATCATCTCTTTGCTAGCCTCTGTGGCTGAAATATACTCTACTTCTGTAGTTGACAAGGCAACAACTTTCTGCAACTTTGATATCCAGCTAACTGTCATTCCACCAACAGTGAAAACATATCCTATGGTGCTCCTCTTGCCATCCGAATCACCTGCCATATCTGAATCTACATAACCATGTAGAGAAGTATCTGAACCTCCATAGCACAAATGCCTACTGCTGGTTCCTCTCAGATATCTAAGGATCCACTGAACTGCTTTCCAGTGTTCCTTTCCTAGATTGGCCATATACTTACTTACAACTCCCACTACTTGGGCAATATTCGGTCTAGTACACACCATTACATACATTAAACTCCCTACTACGGAAGAATATGGAACTTTAATCATGTACTCTACCTCATCATGTGAATTAGGACATTGTTCTTTACTCAACTTAAAATGTCCAGCCAAAGGTGTGCTTACCAGTTTTGCATCCTGCATATTGAACCGTTTCAACACCTTGTTTACATAATCCTCTTGAGACAAAATCAACCTGTGATTTTTCTTGTCTCTCTTAATGCTCATGCCAAGAATTTTCTTTGCTGCTCCCAAATCCTTCATGGCAAATGTTTGAGCTAATTTCACCTTAAGCTCATAGATATCCTGCATGTGTGATCCTGCAACCAGCATATCATCTACATACAATAACAAAATAATATATCTACCATTGTCCAATCTCTTAAAATACACACAATGGTCAGATTGACACCTACTGTAGCCATGCTCAGTCATAAACTTGTCAAATCTCAAATACCACTGTCTAGGAGCTTGTTTGAGGCCATACAAGCTTTTCTTCAATCTGCATACTAACTTCTCCTTACCTTTGACCTCAAATCCTTCCGGTTGTTCCATATATATTTCCTCATCCAAATATCCATGAAGAAACGCTGTCTTAACATCAAGCTGCTCAAGATGCAAATCCTCAATAGCAACTAAAGACAATACAACCCATATAGAAGTCATTTTAATAACAGGAGAAAAAATCTCACCAAAATCAATACCTGGCTTTTGTGCAAATCCTTTCACTACCAACCTGGCCTTATATCTCATCTGTCCATTCTCACCTTCCTTCAACCTGTAGGTCCCTCTATTCTTCAGTGTTCTCTTACCAGCTGGCAACTCACCCAAATCCCATGTTTGGTTCTCTTTCAAGGACTCCATTTCCTCAACCATGCCACGCTCCCACTGACTCTTAGACTCCACCTGTAATGCTTCTTCAAAACTCTCTAGTTCTCCACCATCAGTTAGCAATAAATAGAATAATGAAGGAGAATATCTAATTGGAGGCTTACTTACCCTTTTTGACCTCCTGATGGGCATCTGAGACTCATCCACAACACGCTGTCCGCCCAAATTCTCTGACAGTGACTGACCTCGATCACCTCCAGACCTGTTATTGGCCGACGTTGATTCTTCCTGACTGATGTCAGTTTCTATCCTATCGACGTCGGTCTCTGTATTGCCGACATCGGTTTCTATTCTATCGATGTTGGTTCCTACCTTGTCGACGTCGGTCTCTGTGTTTTCTTGCAAGTGACTATTTCTTTTTCCCACAAGCTCATTTTGGACCGTCACCTCGTCCAATTCACCATTGCTCTACCCAGACTGATTCAGCTTCTTCAGTTGATCACTATACATCACTTTTTCATTGAAAACAACATCACAGCTCCTAATTATCTTGTTAGTTCCTAGATTCCAAAACCTGAAATTGAAATCATCTGAGCCATAGCCAATAAACGTGCACCTCATAGACTTAGCATCCAGCGTCTTTCTATTTTTCTTATCAACGTGCACAAAGGCTTCACAACCAAAAACTTTGAGATATGAGAGATCTACCTTTTTACCTGTCCATGCCTCTTTTGGAATTCCACCATCCAGAGCTGTAGAGGGTCCTCTATGAATCAGGTACACTGCAGTGTCAACAGCTTCTACCCAAAACTCTAAGGGCAAACCAGCATGCAATCTCATACACCTTGCACGCTCCATTATTGTTTTGTTCATCCTTTCAGCAATTCCATTCTACTGAGGTGTCCTTAGAACCATCCTTTGCCTGTGGATTCCATGCATATAACAATAATCTCTGAACTTATAGCTGCAGAACTCACCACTATTGTCAGATCTCAGGCACTTCAATCTTTTGCCTGTTTCATTCTCAACCATAGCTTTCCAAATCTTAAAAGTCTCAAATACATCAGATTTCTTCTTAATACAATAGATCCATACCTTTCTTGTAGCATCATCTATGAATGAAACATAGTACTGTGATCCTCCAATAGAAGCAAATTAAGCCGGTCCCCACACGTCTGTGTGAACAAGCTGCAACTTATGCTTCTTCTTTATTGACCCAGTCTTAATAAAACTCACCCTCTTCTATTTTCCAAACACACAATGCTCACAAAATTCTAGATCTGTGTTTTTCAAATCTGAAAGCTTACCTTTAGACTTAAGAATTGACATCCCCTTCTCACTCATGTGGCCAAGCCTTGAGTGCCACAATTTAGCATCCACATCTGAAGTAGATAATACAGAAGGAGAAATATTAGTAACACAATTACATAAATAGAGAGTACCTACTCTCTTACCTCTAGCCATAACAAGTGCACCCTTGGCCACCTTCCAAGATTCAGCTGTGAGAGTTACTATACAACCCTCATCCCCTAACTTTCTTGCAGAAATCAAATTTTTCTTCAAGCTGGGAACATGCATCACATCTCTCAACACCCATGTGTTGCCATTCTGCATTTTCAGCTACACTTTTCCTTTGCCAATAATTTTACAAGGCTCATCATCCCCTAAATACACTATTCCAAAATCTCCATGGATATAGTCACTAAAATATTCCCTATTAGGGGTAGCATGAAAAGATGCACCAGAATCTAAAACCCAAGATTCTATATTATTATGCAAAGAGAATATTAAAGCATCTTGTGCAATACTTGCAACCTTTGCTTCTTCCTTTCCTTCATGCTGATTGTCCTCCTTAAGCTTTGACCAACAATCTTTGCTTATGTGCCCCATCTTTCCAGAATTCCAGCATTGTGGCTTCCTGCCATTTTTGGATTTGGATCTACCTCTCACCTTTGACTTAGATCTTGATCTCCTCTTTCTCTTCTCTTTTTTCCTTCCCTTACTCTCAAAACTTAAAGCATTCCCTGAGGTTTCCTCTATGCTTTTCCTACGAATTTCCTCATTCAAGATAACACTAACAACATCCTCTACTTTTAAAATATTTGAGGCAGATGCAGTATTACTAACTGCCATTACTAAGCTATGCCAGCTTTCAGGAAAAGAACATAATATTAAAAGAGCTTTAATTTCATCATCAAACACGATATTGACTGAACTTAATTGATTAACAATTCCATGGAAGTCATTTAGGTGATTAGATACATATCCACCTTCTTGCATATGCAAATTAAATAACTGCTTCATAAGATATACCTTATTTGAAGCTGAGGGTTTTTCATACAAATTTGCTAAAGTAGTCATCAACTCTACCATTGTTTTTTCCTGTGATAAATTAGATATCACAGTAGATGCTAGACTCAGTCTTATAGACCCCAGAGCCTTTCTATCAAGAACTTCCCATTCTTCATCATCCATGTCTTTGGGCTTCTTTGCAATCCCACCTAACAGTAAGTATAGATCTTTCTGATACAGATAGTCCTTTATCTGCATTCTCTAATGTTGATAATTTTTGCCATTGAACTTCTCCCACTCAAACAAAAATCTCTGCAGAAACCTTGTGAGCAACCTGTAATCAATACACACTACACAGATCTGAACCACCTATTAGTGAACCTGAGCTCTGATACCACTTATTGGATATCAAGCTCTGAACCTACAATCAAGGCTCTGATACCACTTGTCGGTATCAATCTCTAAAGCCTGCAACCAAGCTCTGATACCACTTGTTGGGGATCAACCAACAATTTGATTACACTTATGAAAGCAATAAATCACAGAATTAAATCAGATAGATAAGTAACTAGAATGATAAATAGCAAAGAACAAGAGATACAAGAAACCACCCTAAAAACTTGTATTAAACTCTTTACAGAAGGAATACAATTGAAGAAACTCCTTTCTTCCACACCTCTCTCAGATGTACAGATCTCTCTCTAGATCTCTTTCCCTTAAGAGCTCTCTCTCTCAAGTACAATCAACTTCAACAACTTGGATTGATTCACCTATACAATTATGTACTGTTCTTCAACATTCAACACACTACTACAATAAGCTAAGAAGATCTAATTCTACATATAGAATTAGGAAACTTGAGCATGCACTTACAAACAACAGTTATGCCTCTTGAACAAGGGCTCTAAAAATAGTCTTACTAATAATAGAGACGCGGATTTAAGACTACAACTTAATCTCATCATGCAAACACTCGGTTCTGTCCACAAAAATAGATTTTTGGATGCACAGGTAACTGACACCAGTTCCTGCCTGCTTGCCTGTAACCAACGTCGACCGATCTCTGCCGACATCGATGTCTCTTGAACTACACCTGACCGACATCGGTCGCTCCTGACCGATGCCGGTAACTGTGTAAACCTGCAACTTTGGTAATGCACTCCTTGGTGAAGCTTTTAGGCTCCACACCTTAACAGAAAAAACATAAACCATCTGCCCATGGTAATTACAAACTTTTCCCTCTATAATATTATAGACATCTTCCAAGTTTGTAGGTTTGGTTTCATTTATCACAATAGTTTATTTACTAGAATTATGAGCCTCACATATATTGATTCCACTGTAGGCTAACCATATATTGTGAATACGAAGAGCCAAAAAATGAGTTATAAAAAACCTTTCTATATTTCTTATAGGATTCATGTTACCAAAGCATAAAGAGATAAGACAGAGAATAATTAATGATGATGAGGGATAGTGAGGACTAATGAGGGTATGATTAGGGATGATGAAAGATGATGAGGTTCGATTATGGAGTGATTAGGTATGATGATATATGATGATTTTTAATGAGGGAGTGAATGGGGATGATGAGGGATGATGAGGGAGTGGTTGGGGATGATTAGGGATGATGAGGGTTGATGAGGGTGTGATTAAGCACAATGAGGGCCAATGAGGGAGTGATTAAGGATGATTATTGAGTGACTATGGATATTTATGTATGATGAGGATTAATGAGGGAGTGATTAGGGATGATTATGGATGATGAAGGATTATAAGGTTCAATGAGGGAATGATTAGGGATGATGAAAGATAATGAAGGTTGATGAAAGAGTGACTAGAGATGATAAAGGATGATGAGGGCTGATGAGGGAGTGATTAAGGTTGATAAAGTATGATGAGGGTTAATAATGGAGTGATTAAGGATGATGAGGGGTAATGAGGGATGATGAGGGAGTGATTTCTGATGATTAGGGATGATGGGGGTTGATGATAATGTGATTGAGGACAATGAGGTCCATCAAGGGAGTGATTAGGAATTATTAAGGACAATAAGGTATGATGAGAAAGTGACTAGGGGAAATTAGGTATGTTGAGGGTTGATGAGGGAGTGATTAGGAATGATGAAGGAATGATTAGGGATAATGAAGGATAATGAGGGGAGATGAGGGAGTGACTAGGGATGATGAGGGTTGATGAGGGATAATGAAGGTCAATGAGAGAGGATGAAGAATGATGATAAATGATGAGTGAGTGATTCTTATGATGAATGATGATTTATATGCTTAAACCCCTCTTTCCATATGATTTGGAGAAAGGGAGATAGCATATGAGTTATTTTTATATGAGACTGATAATTTATAGGGTTTGAAATCACTCCCCTCTACTCGAAATAGTAGTGGTAGTTTCCTATGTGATTTTGGAATACTAGAAGATGAATCTATTTTATGTGATCCTGGAAAAAATTAGTTAGGTCATGCATGTGTGATATTAGAATTTAAGAATGCATGGATTGACCTATCTATCTAACATTTGTTTTTGAGTGAATGGTATCTTTTTATGATGACTCATGAATGGTGTTTCAATTCATTCCATTCCAAATAGAGTTTATTAGGGTAATTAACTACATTCACATTTGGTGTGAGTGACCGTATCATGACTATAGGAAGTTTTCATGTATGAGTGATTGCATATCTACATGTAGTGATAGGTATGTGGTAGATGTAATGTATGAATGATTTTATCATTCATATATATATATATATATATATATATATATATATATATATATATATATATATATATATATATACATATATATATATATAGGTCGCATGCTATAGGCTAGTCATTTATGCATATAGATAGACCCATTGATTGAAAAACCCATAAATTATTTAGGAATTTATCCTAAATCTACCTTCAAGCCTTTCAAATGATTGGTCTTAGTCATTCATTTCTCTATATAGGTGATAATGCCCCCTCTTCTTTCACTAAATGGCTCAATCAATTCCTCCTCTCCTTTATCTATATAGGTGATAATGCCCTCTCTTAATTTTCAAGCATCCCTTGATAATAACCCTTCTCCTTTATCCCTTGATCTAATAATGCCCCTCTAATGATTTTCAAACATGATAATTCCCCCACTCCTTTCAATATATAGATCAGGTATTCACTTGGGTATCAAGTATTCAACATATGGCTAAAGTAAGATAGATATGGTAGGATTAGATATGAGTATTCAAGATCAAGATATGGCTTGGGTATTCAATTGGGTAGGGCATACTCAATTAGGTGGGGCATACTCAAGTAGGTAGGGTAATAAAGATAGGTATGTAGAGTATAATAAAGTAAAAAAAGTAGGAAGGACATACTCAAGTATAAGAAGATATGTAGATCATAGTTAAGATCAAGATATGGCTCAAGTATTTAGGTAAAGCATAATCAAGATCAATATATAGCTCTAGCATTCAATCAGGTATGGCATGTACTCAAGTAGGTAAAATATGTAGGGCATACTCAAGTAGTTAAATTAGGTAACCCACATACTTAAGTACAATAAGTTATATAGGGAATAGTCAAGATCAAGATATAGCTCACATATCTAGGTAGGGCATACTCATTGAAATCAAGATATGGCTCAATTATTCAATCTACCTTTCAATCTAACTCAAGTTATTGTAATATGATTCAAAAATTCATTTATTAATCTACCTTTCAATCTTGTAATTCTGAAAACTAAGTATTGACCAGAATATATTTTTAAAGAATAAATTCTAAATGGTAACTCCTACATCTTTGTAATCGATGTCAGAAGATGTAGAGTGGCCCTAATTTTTTATATTTAGTAAAATAATTAAAAATATAAGAATATAAGATGTAATATAAAATTAAATTTAATTTAAAGTATATTACATTTATTTTAATAAATATTTACATGCATGCATACATACACACATACACATAATTCAAACTGAACAAACATAATAAGACCCTATCGTAACTTAAAAAGGACATATACAATAATTCAAAGTAGTGAAAAGGGCATATGTAATTCTAGTCCAAAATGCATATGCCCTTTGCACTCCAAATTTCATGCACCCTTAGGGCATACATGCTTTTCAAGGGCCTATGTCCTTTAGGCTTGGGACCAACCCAAATCATATTTGTAATAGTTTTTTTTTTTAAAAAGGCATGCCCTATTTTGAAAAGGGTGTACACCCTTTAACAAAAAAGTTTTATGTTTTTCAATTGTGTCCACTTTTTTTTACCCCAACTTTGTGCATCTGCCCAAATATATAAATGTCATAATGAAAAGATCAGAAAAAGGAAAAGGGGAATTAGTACTAAGAAAACACAATCATCAATTTGCTTTGGACCTTCCTCACCACTTGTTTCAATCATTGGGTGTTAATGGGGACTATCTGAAACATTAATGCTTTATACATTTATCTTTGATTAGATTCATACTCTAAGCACATAATTGTTGACATTGTTAGATGCATTTGTAAATTTAGATTTAGGGGATAACATTGTAAAAAATGATTTATTCAAAATATATATCAAATTCTTATGTATTTTTCCTTGTAAATTGTAATATTTCAAACCAGAATATTATAAAGAAATTTGATTTCCTTGAAATTCTATTTTAAATAAATATATATATTTTTTAATTTTTAAATAATAATATATTGATTTGAATATAAAATGATTACAAAGTTTCTATATTTTGAATATTACAATCAGCCACAAGGGTTTTCATCCTTGTGTTGAGGTGACAAGGGTTTTCATCCTTGCACTTATTTACACACTAAGGGTTTTCATCCTTAACGGTAAGTATAAAGCTTCAATATTATATAGAATATAATGTTAATACATAAATTTTTTTTAATGCTCTCTTCCATTTGCATAATACCTTATTTATACCATCAACCTTTCATGGAAAAGGTATGACTTATTCAAGGGTGGCATCCTTCCTTTCAAAGAATGTTATTAACATATTAATGAAATAATTAATAACTAACTAATGTTATTTTAAGGACTATTGTTTTAATGTAGTGATCTTCTTAATTAATTAATGTTGTTCCTTTGCTACTATGATCCCTTTGTTGTTGTTCCTTTTTGGCAATGATCCCTATTTGGACAGTGATCTCTTTTTTAATTGTTGATGTCATATTTTTCTTCATCTCCTTCTTGGTTGCATTGTTGTCTTAGGATGCTATGATTTACTATTGGTAGTCATTTGGGAATATTACAGTCTTCCCCTCCCAAAATTGCTAATCCTCAAGCATTTGGAAGTTAGGATGTTTGAGGATTGAGGCTCCTTCTCATGTGGCATCTTCAAGAGGTAAATTTTGCCAATGAATCAAATATTCAGTGATACTAATATTCCTTAGCTTCTTCTCACACATGTCAAGGATGGATTCAGGTATTAAGATCAACTTATCTTCCTTGTCCAATGGTGGTATCTCGATGGAAGGAATAATATGTTCTCTGAATGCCCTTTTTAGGCATGAAACATGGAAAATATTATGTATTCAACTACTTCTAGGTAACTCCAACTCATAAACAACCTCCTTGATCTTTCAAATGAATTTATATGGTCCATAGAAACGTGGTTTGAGTTTCTCAGCTTCACTTTTCTTGATAGAGTTTTGCTTGTAGGGTTGTAAACAAAAATACACCAAGTTACCAACTTCAAAACTCCTTTCTATTCTATGTCAATCTGCATAAAGCTTTTTTTGATTTGTGCTTGTTGAAGATTATCCTTGAGAGTTCTAAGGATATCTTTATTTTCTTGAGTTAAGTCTTTAACACCTAAAACTTTGCTATCTGGAATGACTAAGTTCACAAAATGTTGAGCATCATACCTATATAATTAAAAGGTGACAATCTAATTGACATGTGATAAGAAGTATTATAAAAAAATTCTCCCAAGTGTAACCATTTTGATCCACGCATGTTATTGCCCTGAAATATAATTCCTTAAATATCTTTCAATCCATTTATTGATAGCTTCAATTTGACCATCCATTTTTGGATGATAGCTTTTGTTTAGGGTCAACTTGGTACCTACTAAGTGAAAGAGTTCTTGCCAAAATGAACTCATAAATCGGCAATTTCTATCACTAACAATGGTTTTTGGTAATCCATGTAGTTTGAATATTTCTCTAAAGAATATCCCAGCTACTAAAGGTGCATCATATTTGATGAGAAGTGGAAATAAATGAGCATACTTCATTAAATTATCAACAACCACATAGAGGCAATTCTTCCCTTGAACCATTGGCAATCTGATAATAAAATACAACAAAATACTTTCCCATTTTTGAGTAGGAATGGGTAAAGGTTGAAATAAACTGGCTGAAAATTCATGCTCATTTTTATTTTATTGGCAAGTAGCACATTCTTTAATATACCTAAGAAATTCACTCTTAAGCCCTTTTCAAAATAATAAATTCCTTACTTGTTTATATGTTTTGAGATAACCTGGATGGCCTGCCAAAGGACTATAATGAATAGCTTTTAACATCTTATGTTTAATTTTTGATTTGGGTACCAAGAAGATTCTATTTTTATATAAAATTAGACATTCTACTACTTTATACCATTCATCCCCATTTTGTCCTTCTATAATTGCATTAGTGAATTCATTTTTAACATATTCGACTTTTATAAGGACTTTCCAATCAACTACAATGATAGATATGAAACACAAGGAGGGTTTGTTTGATAATGCATCTACCACAACATTATTCTTCCCTTTTACATAGTCAATATCAAAGTCAAAGGCTTGGACTTTTCTTACCCATTTTTGTTGTCTATCATTTAAATCCTTTTGACTCAAGAAAAGTTCCAGGCTATTATAGTCCGTCCTTACTATGAATTTCCCACATACCAAGTATTGATGGAACTTGACCAATGCATGCATAATTTCCAACATTTCCTTATCATATGTAGAATACTCACGATTGTGTTCTTTCAATTTCCTACTTTCAAATGTAATAAGATGACCTTGTTGCATTAGGACAACTCTGATTCTTTCTCTCAAATCATTACATTCCAACACAAAGGGTAATGAAAAATTGGATACCATCAATACCAAACATGAACTCATTTCTCTCTTAAGTTCTTCAAAAGTTGATTGAGCAATTTCAAACCATTGAAAATATCCCTCCTTAGTTAAATTAGTCAAAGGGGTAAAGTTATCTTGGAAAACCCTTTAACAAATCTTTGATAATAAGTACATAATGCCAATAATCCTCTTAAATGAGTTGTGTTAGTAGGAGGAGGCTAATATAATATTGCTTGAATTTTATCTTGATCAACATGTACTCCTTGTCTACTGATGATATGTCCCAATTATAAGATTTATGTCATCCCAAACTCATACTAAGACATTTTGATGAAAAGAGATTGTTGCTCTAAAATTTCCATCACTAAGTCTAAATGTCTCAAGTGTTCTTCCCATGACGTACTATATATCAATATATCATTGAATAAAACTAACACAAATTTCCTCAAATATTGACCAAATATATTATTCATGCATGATTGAAAGGTGGCTAGAGTGTTGGTCAATTTAAAGGGCATGACTAAGAACTTAAAATGCCCATAATGACATCTAGATGCTATTTTTTGAACATTTGTATCTCACATCCTTATTTGATGATATCTTGATTTCAAATCAATTTTGGAGAAATAAATAGCTCCATGTAGCTCATAAATTAATTCATCAATTCATAGTATAGGATATCTATTTTTTATTTAATTATCGATAGTTTATGCACATTCTCAACATGTCATCTTTGTTCTTAACTAAAACCACAGATGAAGTGAAAGGACTTGAAATTAGTCTAATATGACCCATCTCTAATAATTCTTTGATGGTTTTTTCAATCTCTTCTTTATAAATTCTAGGATGGTGGTAAGGTGTGGTCGTTATGGGTTGGGTACCATTTTCTAATTCAATGATATGTTGAAACCCCCTATCGGGTGGCAATCCATATGGGATATTCTCAAAAAATTTAACATGTTTGCTCAGTATGGGTTGAATATCAACATGATATTTTGTGGTTCTAATTTTGTAGAGCTTACAAAACATTGTGTTGCCCATGACATTTGGTCCTTGTTGAATGTTTTTTCTATTCTCTTGGTAGTAATCACTTGGGGGTGTCAGGATCCTACTCTCCCCAATAAGAGTATATATGATTACCTTTGTATTAGAAACTAAACACAAAATTATACCAGAATGAATAAGTAACTAGAAATATGAAACAACACAGGATATGAGAGATAATACACAATTGTATTAATAATCACTCAGAAGAAAATACAATAAAGAAGATGCCACTTCTTCTTCCACCTCAAAGGCTTGCCACACCTCAAGGACTTCTTCCCTCTCTCTCTCAGTCCCAACACACAACTCAAATATAGAGTTGTTGTTCACCTCTCCAACCAGTCAATAACAACGCTGCCAGTACACCAAGTACACAACCGTACTCCAAGTAGATCTCCCTACTCCTGCAATCAACCTGCAATCACTAACAGACCATACTCACCATGTAGATATCTCTACACCCTGAAGAACCCTTGTCCTTGCCTCACCAAGTCCTTATGATTCTTCAACCAGTACCCCAGTGGGTCTTCTACCCAAACTTGCAAACCTGCAACTCTCCAAGATCATACACACTCAGCACCCCTTTGGAACTAGGAGGAACACACCATGCTCTCTTCTCTCTGAAGGAGCTAATTTCTGCTCTCTTACTCTCTAGCACACTTTTACAATACAGCCTATGAGTCTATTAGATAGATCTCATGCATACAATAATTAGACATCTAATTACAATAATTAGATCCGTAGCTTCTAGTCTAAATTTGGCTCTTGACATGCAAACACTTGGTTCATTAACTAACTACCTGTAAAACTTGCAGTTCTGAACCGCACAGGTGACTGACGTCGGTCCCTGTCTGCCTGGAGGTGATCAATGTCAGCCGATCCCTGACTGACGTCAGTTGCTTCTCTTCACTAACCTGGCCGACGTCGGCTGATCAGACTGACGCCGATTGCTCTGCAACTCAGCAACCTTCAATAACCTCCTCCCTTGTTTGCATCAGTGAAGCTTTTAGCTCCACAACCTAACAATCTCCCACTTGGAGATAAATAGTTGCACTGTACCTGTACCTGTACCTGTACCTGTACCCCATCTAATCTATTTCCTAACTTATATCCCTCTTCAAGATCAATCTTGAAGACCACCCACCACACAACCTATGGTGCTCAACTTGTTATCCAAGTAATCTGCCACATCCAAACCTACAACTCCATGTAGTGAAGACCTTGACCCTACATAACATGTTAACCTGCTGCTAGTCCCTCTTAGATACCTGAGAATCTACCTTCCCCGAATTGGCTCCAAACTCTCTGACAACTCCCACTACTTGGGAAAACTCAGGCCTACACTAGACCTCATGTGATTTCGAACACTGTTCTAAGCTCTGCTTGAGCTGTCTAGCCCTTGGTGTGCTTACCGATTATGCATCCTGCATCTTGAACCTCGCCAACACCTTCTTCACATCATCTCCCACTGGAGACAAAATCTCCATGTCTCTTATGCCAAAGAATTCCGCTGCTCCCAAATTCTCCATGACATATCTCTAAACTAACTTTACCTTTAGCTCAGAAAAAACCCTGTATGTTTGAACCTATAACTAGTATACCATCCACATACAGTAACAAGATAATGTTGCAATCATCATCCAACCTAGTAAAGACAAACACAATAATTACACTGACATTGACTAAAGCCCTACTTTGTCATCCACCTGTCAAAACTTATACCACTATCCTGCAGCTTTCTCAAGACCATATACCTTGGCCTTCCGTCTCACGTATCCATCCATTCTCTTCTTTAACTTGGGAATCCATCCATCTTTCAATGCTTTCTTCTAGCTGAAAACTCCACCAATAAACTCCTGTTTGGTTCTTCTCCAAGGACTCACACTCCTCATCCATGCCAAGTTCCCACTGTTTCTAGATTCTACCTGCATTGCCTCTTCACATCTTCCTAGTTCTTGACCATCAATAAGCAACTAGTAAGAAGGTGAACAATGAATATGAGGTCCACTTACCATTTTAGTCCTCCATATGGGCGTTTGAGACTCCTTGATAGCTTGTTGTACGCACGCCCAATATCCGTTCCAGTGATCGATCTCGGCCATCTCCCAATCTACACCCGACTGACGTCGGTTCCCCACAACTGACCCTGTCTGTCGACATTAGTTTCCTGACCGACACTGGTGTACCCTCTGTCGACGTTGATTCCTGTATGACCGACGTCAGTTCCTGCTTCCCGACACCACCGACTCTACTGATCTGCACATGACCGACGTCAGTGCCTATCTATTCGACGTCAATTCCTCTTAACCAACACTGGTACCTGTGTTTGCCTATGAGTGATGACTTTTTAATTGTGAGGTCATTTTGGGTCAAACCCTTGTCCATATCAACACAGCCCTGCTCAGAATAATTCAGTCCCCACAACTGATCTCTGTCCGTCATCTCCTCCATGAACACCAAGGCTTTCCAGTTCTTAAGTTTATCAAAGACATTTATCTTCTGCTTCAAAACATGCATTCCCTTCTTACATATGTAACCAAGCCTACAAAGCCACATCTCTGCAATAGAAGGTGAATCAGTAATGCAAGTAGATAGATAAAGGATACCTACTTTCTTACCACCATCTAATTCAAGTGCATCCGCTGTGAGAGTTACTATGCATCTCTCATCACCTAACTTTCCTGAAGAAATTAGACTCATCTCCAAGACTGGTACCTGCATGACCTCATTCAACACCCGTGTGTTATCTGTCTGCAATTTTAGCTTCACTTCCCCTTTGCCAATAATATGACAAGGCTTACCAACCCCTAAATAAATCTCTCCAGAGTCTCCAAAGACATACCCCTGAAAAGATGCTCTATTTCAGGCTGCATGGAAAGAGGCAAAAGAATCTGTAAACCAAGATTCTACTTTATCCAGAGCAACCTGTGCAACAACCCCTGCAACATCTGCTTCTACACATTGATCTTCTACCGACCAACAATCTTCTTTTCCCTGCTCTTTCTTTCCATCAATCAGACCATTCGTGCTATTTAGTTTCTCCATTCGTAGCTTACTTTCTTCTGCCATTGCTATACTCCCACTCAATCTGAAACCCCTGAGAGTGACCTGTAATCAACAAACACTAACCAGATCTGAACCACCTATTAGTCAACCCAACCAAAAGCTCTGATACCAACTGTCAGGATCCTACTCTCCCCAATAAGAGTATATATGATTACCTTTGTATTAGCAACTAAACACGAAATTATACCAGAATGAATAAGTAACTAGAAATATGAAACAACACAGGATATGAGAGACAATACACAATTGTATTAATAATCACTCAGAAGAAAATACAATAAAGAAGATGCCACTTCTTCTTCCACCTCAAAGGCTTGCCACACCTCAAGGACTTCTTCCCTCTCTCTCTCGGTCTTAACACACAACTCAAATATAGAGTTGTTGTTCACCTCTCCAACCAGTCAGTAACAACGCTGCCAGTACACAACCGTACTCCAAGTAGATCTCCCTGCTCCTGCAATCAACCTGCAATCACTAACATACCATACTCACCATGTAGATATCTCTACACCCTAAAGAACCCTTGTCCTTGCCTCACCAAGTCCTTATGATTCTTCAACCAGTACCCCGGTGGATCTTCTACCTGAACTTGCAAACCTACAACTCTCCAAGATCATACACACTCAGCACCTCTTTGGAAATAGGAGGAACACACCATGCTCTCTTCTCTCTGAAGGAGCTAATTTCTGCTCTCTTACTCTCTAGCACACTTTTACAATACAGCCTATGAGTCTATTAGATAGATCTCATGCATACAATAATTAGACATGTAATTATAATAATTAGATCCACATCTTCTAGTCTAAATTTGGCTCTTGACATGCAAACACTTGGTTCGTTAACTAACTGCCCGTAAAACTTGCAGTTCTGAACTACACAGGCGATCGACGTCGGTCCCTGTCTGCCTAAAGGTGACCGACGTCGGCCGATCCCTGACCGACGTCAGTTGCTTCTCTTCACTAACCTAACCGACATTAGATGATCAGATTGACGTCGGTTACTCTGCAACTCAGCAACCTTCAGCAACCTCCTCCCCTGTTTGCATTAGTGAAGCTTTTAGCTCCACAACCTAACAGGGGGGGCCATTAGCCATACCTTGAAGGATTATTTATTTCCCATCTACTTTAAATTTTAATTCCATGGTTTGATAGTTTTGGGTAAATTCCCCCAAGGAATGTAACCATTACACACCTAGTACCAAGTATGTTTCACCAATACCCACCACATAGAAATCATCATTAATCTGATGCCTTCCCAAAGTGAGATGGAGTAGTGGGATTCTTCGAATGCATGGTATGGTAAAACCATCTACAATGATTACCTTAAAACCTTGGAAATATTCTATTTTTAAACCCATTTTTGTCACCAATCCTTCATCGATGAAATTTTGGGTATCCCTACTATCTATTAATACGGTGATTTTCTGGCCTTGAAGACTTCCTCTTACTCTAAAGGGATGGTACCTTGGTGCTCTAGATAATGTCACAAGAGTACTTACCCATGTTTTTTTGCCTTTTCTATTTTAGGTATGGTTTATTTAACTTTTGTTTCTTCTTCTTCAGGTTCCCCATTTGAAACAACTTCAATGTAATGGACTTTTCCTTTTCCCAAACAATGATGACCTGGTCCCCAAGGATATTTACATGTACAACATAGTTTTTTCTTCCTTAGATCATTTATTGTTTCTAATTCTTTCCCATCTTAGGTGAGTTGTTTGGTTGGAATCCTCCAGGTGAAAGTGGTTTTGTTTGTTGACTATAGGGTATTATCCCTTGCTGCCCTAATGACATGGTTCATGGTTGTCCATTATTGGTTATCTTTAGCTGCACAAATGGCACAATTTTATTCCTCGGTGTTGAAGTTTCCAAATCTAATGCTTTTTCGATCATTTCTTGGAGGGTGGGAGGATTAAAGGCTTTGACTAAACCTTTAAGGGGTTTGGGCAATCCTTCCATGAACAATACTATAAGTCTCATTTTCGTAATATTAGGAACCATCACAGAGAGTCTTTAGAATTATGCTATATATTCTTCCACATTATTATTTTGTTTTAGTAATGTTAATTCCCTAAAATGGATTTTGAGGTTGATTCTATCGAATCTTTTGATCAATCTTTTTGTAAATTCATCATAAGATTTAGTAAGATTATGCCCTTATGTAATCACCCATGGTAGCACCATTTGTGAGCAATACCTTTGAGATGAAGGGTTGTGAATTTAATCGCTTCTTTTTACATCATGGGTTGGAGAGATAAATAGGTATCTAATTTTTGGATCCATACTTGAGCTGTGCATTTATTAGAGGCATCAAAATTTGCTAGGTTTAATTTACCCAATGCATATTGAAGATATTTTTATTTATTTTGAGGTTTACGCTTTGTTCTGGTGTTTTTATGATTTATTTTCATGTCCATGAATTTTGTGAGTGAAATTTCACTTCATAAACCATCTAAAAGGGTTTGATATTCTTCAAAGTCTATTGTAAGGTCATCTCCAAATGATGTTTTGGATTCCTCTTCTATACTTGATTCCCTTATTGCAATGAATTTTGGTTGAAAGGGTCTATTCGAAGAGCTCACAATTATTTTATGAAATATTTGATTATGACTAGTTTTAGAATGACCATTCCCATCATTTTGATATCTATGATTCAACATAGATTGCATTGTGAGAGCTAATTGATTCATGGTGTTAACTAGTTGTTCCTAGCCTTGGATAAGTTTATCAATCCATTTATCATTTTCATTCCTCTCTTCCATATTGTTATCCATTTCCTTCATTGGTTGATTTAGTTTATTGGCTTTATTTCTTCTTTCATAATATAAATTATTATTGTTTTGCATATGAATTCAATTCCACAAGATGGCAAGATGAGAGCTCTGATACCACTGTAATATTTTGAGCCAGAATATTATACAGAAATTTGATTTCCTTGAAATTCTATTTTAAAAAAATATATAATTTTTTTTAATTTTTAAACAACAATATATTGATTCGGATATAAAATGATTACAAAGTTTTCAGATTTCAAATATTACAATCAGCCACAAGGGTTTTCATCCTTGGGTTGAGGTGAGAAGGGTTTTCATCCTTACACCTATTCACACACTAAGGGTTTTCATCCTTAATGGTAAGTATAAAGCTTCAAGCTTATACGGAATATAATGTTAATACATAATTTTTTTTTTTGATGCTCTCTTCCATTTGCATAATGCCTTATTTATACCATCAACCTTTCATGGAAAAGGTATGACTTCCTCAAGGGTGGTGCCCTTCCTTTGAAACAATGTTATTAACATATTAATGAAATAATTAATAACTAACTAATGTTATTTTAAAGATTGTTGTTTTAATGTAGTGATCTTCTTAATTAATTATTTTTGTCCCTTTGCTACTGTGATCCATTTGTTGCTATTCCTTTTTGGCAATGATCCTTGTTTGGGTAACGATCTCTTTTTCAATTGTTGATGTCATATTTTCCTTCATCTCCTTCTTGGTTGTGTTGTTGTTTTGGGATGTTGTGATTTGATGTTGGCAGTCATTTGGGAATATTACATAATTAATTTGTACAAAACTAATCAAATATTATTACTATATTATATTTATCTTATAATAATAAAATATATTAAAATAACAAAAATATTTGAGTTGTACTTAAGTGTAATCCCTCTATTACTATTAAAGTACTTCTTTATAAAAAGGAATATATGTACAATTAAAAAAAACATAATAATAAAATGGACCCTAAACCTGTGTGAGAGTAATGGAATAGTAAAATATAGAATATAAATGGGAAAAATAAAAAAGTATATATTTTTTTATATAAATGGGAGTAATAAAGAAGTATATTGTATTTATATGTATCTATCTATGGTTTTATAGAAATCTAAAGGCACTACATAAGTCATGGGGTAAAGTAAAATTAAATCAAATTAAAAATACACATATAAAATTAAATCCTCTCATTTTATTTATAATTTTCAATTTGGATTTGGAAGAAAGTTATATACAACATAAATCAGTCACGAGTACATAAAATAACATGTGTGGTATCATCATAGGATGATTGGCTTGAAACAAACAATTCATGGATTTGATTATTAACAAACTATTCTAATGATAAGTATTGACAACCCAAATGTTAAGGAATCAACTAATATAATCTAGTTTTAAGTGATATTCATAAACTTACATGTTTTTTATACAGGGTAAAAAAGTGGATTTTTGAAAGGGCCCAAACCCTTTTACAACTTTAAGACATCAAATATATGATCAAACAACAACCAACTAGGTCAGCATACAAAATAGGGCATTCTAAATATCTAGTTGAGAAATTATTGACATACGATAGCAAACATACCGTCTGCAAAAAACCAACAATAATTACCAGGGCACAAAAGAACTAAAGATATACAAACATTAGAGAGAGATAATATCACTTAATGTTGGAGTTGCATCCCATTCCTTATCTAAGAACTTCAAATGGTCTTCTATAAATTCCAAGTCAAAATCTTCATCCTCTATAAATTTGCCTTTTTCCTGCCTTCTACTTTTTTCGTTTGCCCTATTCTCAACATGACTCATTTTCCTCTTTTTTAATCCTTCTTGGAGCATAGTAATGTTCGCTACATGTTCTTGATTGTTAATCTACTTAGTTGTATAACTTTTATCAAGGCTCTTATGGATGTATTTCCAACAACCATCTCGCCCACTTTTTATTTCAACTAAGATATCTCATTGTTCAGTTCACTTATAGACCTTGTCATTGTTAAAGACTCATCCTTGTAAGGCATCTTTAATCGTGGTTGGGTTTTGTCTCCATTAAACTTTTGGTGAAACATTTCTATTTCTATTTTTAGTCTTTCATTTTCAAACATAAATCACTTCATGATGCATTGGTGAAGATATGAACCCTTTTTAAATGTTATAGTCATATCTTACAAACTCTTGTAAGAAGATTCCTCTTTACTCACCTTGATATACCCTCATCTATTTTGATGTCTAGAATTTGGTCATGGTCTTTTATACCTTCCTTTGCATCAATATTAACATGCATTAAACTTAAAATTTTAATAAATACAACTTTATATATATGAAGACACGTCATTACATTTTTTCATAATTTTTCACATCTAATTCTAAATGTTTATAAATATGAAGGTATGACATATAAAATATGCACGAAACTCATAACTCACCCAAAAATTAAAAATTAAAAAGGTGGATCTTTTCATAATACAAGAATGTATAAAATCCTTTCCACTAATGCTTAGACTTCTACAAAACAAGGCTGAGCTCTGTTATAGGTGTCTGAGTCTCTCTGATGGTAAGGATAGAATTTGGTCTAAGGACTCTCTCAAACATTGTCTTGGAATCATATTTACTTTACTTTCTCCTAGGCAATCTATCTATTTCTTTCATGGTTGTTACCTCGGATCTTGAGTTCTCAGACCATTTTATTAAGGATATGGATGGGGATATTGGGAGGCACAGTTTATTCGGCAAGTGTGTGGAATCCCCATTTTGCACCCTGACCTGGTCTATTGGGTCAAATTGACGTGGAGCTCCATGGAGGTTCCTTCCTTCACCATGCTTAGCCATGGCCTCTTCCAGGTGGTCTTTAGCATCTCAGTAGATCAAGATTTCGTTTAGTCGTCAGGTCCTTGATTTGTGGGAAATTTTGGGGTCATTTTGTCCCTTGGGAACCCTTTTATGACCCTAACAAGGAAAAAATTATAGTGGCTCCTCTCCAAATTAGATTATATAATATTTATCTGATTCTAAGAAATGAAGAGTATATTACAGTATTGATCAATAGAGTTGGTTCTTTCATGAAGTTGGATAAGAGATCTATGGGGTAAACATTTGTTTGAGTCTATGTGATTGTTGATCTTTCCAAGCCCCTCTGTTGTTTGGTTAGGTTATGTTCGTCTCTTGGCTCGTGGATATAACATCTTAACTTTGAAGGTCTCCCTTTTAGATGTTTCCATTGCAATCAAATCGGGCTTAGCGATGTAAGGTGTTCCTCTAAGGTTCTCTAGAGTTTGACTCCTCATGCACGACCAGTTTGTAGAAAGAAAGAAGGAGCTTCAAATCAAGATCTCTTGTGGTGCAATCGCGACATTTTCTACCATCTCTTAGGAGCTCCAATCCCCCCTTGCTCCACTGAAGATCATCTCCCTAGGAGGGAGGTTGGTCAAAGGGTGGAAGTCACTAAAGCAAATAAGGTTGAGTGTATGATTCATTCTTTATTGTTGGCGTTAGCAGTTTCCACTCCATGCTCCTCTTTGGTGAAGCTCAAATCACATATGGACTCTACAATAAAAAAGAAAGGACACAGGACAGAGGCAGAAACACTGAGATCAGAAATAGAAGAAATGGTCAAGGATAGTTCTCAATGGACAATGGAAGGTCTTCTCTTTCGTCAAGGAAGAACATTAATTCTGGCCATTGGGTAATTTGGTGCTCCAATCTGTTGGTTTTGGTCAGAGTTGTAGTTTGACCCTTCAATATAGGATGTTGGTTCATCACTTATTCTATGTTGAATCTCAATTGCCTTGTTGTTTTGTAGTGGTTTTAAACAGATTGTTCTTCCCTAATGCTTTCTTTAATAAACTTAACCTAGTTATTTTATGGTTGAGATTAAAATTAATGTTGATTTTAGTTTAATTGATTATTAATTTAATTGACATTGTAAGAATTGTAAAGACCCATCAAAATCCACATATTTACCTTTTTATCAATAAAAAATAAACAAATAAGAGTTTGGATTCGTGTTAGATTATCAACACTCAAAATTATCATAACAAAAATATTTTAATCATCATCTTTTCGATAAATATGTTGTTTGCCCCGGATAACCTTTTAAGATTCTATTTTATATAAATATAAAACTAATATTTTATGAGCTTTTCCTTTTCGAATATCTTATTTTAAGTGATTCTCAAAGCTAAAATATTAATTTGTACCTCTCCACTAATTATGAATTGGAGAATCATATTATTCAAATCCTTGTGAGGCAGCCCTGATTGAATAAATTAAGCAATGAAACATTAGGAAATTTTCATTAATTATGGAAATCTTTCGAGTGGATTGAGAAAAACAGTGAGTTGCCCCTCAATAATGGTCATCTTGAAGGCTTTAATGAACCCTTTTCTGTATTTGATCCTCCCACTCGTCAATGCCTTTTATTTAACATGCTTAGATTTTAATGCATTCAGATCTATGTGGTTGTAAGTTTTTATTTATTGTTTGATTCAAATATTTTGCCCCGAGGCAATGGATTCTCTTTCTGTGGTTTGACCTTTCAGCTGGGTTCCTCTTCAATGCATTCCCTTGTGACATTTAAATTGCGCTTATTTTTTTATTTTATTTTTCGGTATAAATCCAAATCCAAATCCAAATATTAATATTATTATTTTTTGTTCAGGGCATCTTGTTTCTCCTATCGCCTCTTTTCTTTTTCTATGTTATACTATCAGATTTACTTTTATATAGAAGGTATCTATTAGGGACAATGATGGTCCTAATCTGACCAGTACACTTTTTTTTCTAAAGTTAATTCAAATTACTATTTCTTTTTCTAATTACTATTAAAAAATTTGGTCCATTTTAAACACACTTCGTACAACTTGCATGTTCTACGTCAATCTGTGGTTTTTGTTAAATAATGTGTATACGTTTAAAAACTTTCCTGTCTCTACATTATCTTGAGTTGCTGAAAAAAGTTTGGAGGATCCAATAAGTCTCTTGTTTCTTCTTATTAATAATGTAAATAAAAGGTATTGGAATGAAATATAAAATCAGCAATTTCTAATTTAGCTTGGAGGATATATGTAAGTCTCTTGTTTCTCCTTATTAATAATGTAAATGAAAGGTATTGGAATGAAATATAAAACCAGCACTTTCCAATTTTAAAAAATTGTACAAATCTTACTTGATAAATAGGTATATTATTCTTTTAAGAATCGATTATGAGTTTTAATGTAATACACTGTTACTAAATTTAGTTTAAGAGGATTAATTATCATTTGGAATACCTCTGAGTTATTAAAAATAAAAAATAAAAGGCTTGGAACAGCCAAATGATCTTTTGGATAATTATTTCTTGAAAAAAGATTAAATATATTTAATCTTAAGCTTCATGTTTGGGAAGATTTGCAAAAGATTTAATACATTTTAAATCTAAATCAAATGATAGAGTGAAATTAGGGATTTAAGATACCCCAATTTTTCATTTTCTCGGTGAATTAATGAACTTTCCATTATATTGATGTGTTGATCTATTTTGGTGGGATCACTTGAATAAGTGAAGAAATTTTTTCTAAATTAACAACACATTTATCTTCTTTAGAATAAAGGCAAAATTGTTATTGAATTAGTAATTTGTTTTTACGGGGAGTTTTGTATATCTTAAATTTAGTCTGTGATTGCTCCTTCATTGGTTTGTCGTGTTAGATTTGCAAAGCCTCCTTAGTTGGTTTGCTAGAAGAGGGTGGTCTATTTGATGAGCCCTCTCATCCTCCTCTTTCCTTTTATTTTAAGGACGTTTTGGTTCTATTATTTAAGGATACTTTTGAGTTGGAAAACTTTGATTATGTCATTCAGATTATGGAGCATGATTTGGGATGCAAATTCATGTTTGATAAGTGTGTGGGAGCTCACCTTTCTATATATGAGTTGTCTCATTGGGTTAAGTCTGTGTGGAGTTTGATAGTGGTTCCCTGCTTCTCCCTGCTCGGTTCAAGTTTCTCTTAGGCGGTCTTCCAATACTCTACAGACAAAGCTTTCGTTTGGTCCACCATACCATGGTTCTATAGCAAGTTCAGCGTCTTTTTTTGCCCCTAGGCACACTTCTTCAACCCAACATTGATGAAGATTTTAGCAACTCCCATTTGGATCAAATTGTACCATATGCCTCCTATCATAAGAAGACAAACATGTAAAGATGTTGGTTAACAAAGTGGGATCCATTGTGAGAAAGATGAAAACTCGATGGATGGTAGATTTTTTAGAGTTTACACCCTCATCGACCTTTTCAAGCCTCTCTTCCATTCGATGCTCTTATTCTCTTCTAAGAGAAAATGAACTCAATTTCTCAATTATGAAAGTCCATGTTCCATTATTTTCAGTGGAGTCTCTTAAGACATAGAATGGTGGTATGTTCCCTCATGGCTCGATCTTCCTCCTTTTAGTTGGTTTGGAGGAAGGAGGGTTCCCCTTACGCAGGCTTCAAGTGGCATAATCAGGGGATCTTTTTGTAACATGCATATTCTTCCCCACAACCTTCCGTGCCCGAGAATCCCCCTTTCCCTACCTGGCAGACTCCCCCGTCAAAGGAGGCCATTGCTCCGACGGCTTCTTCTAGTCTTCCCTTGTTTTGGTTTATTAATTATGGAGTAGTATGAGCTGGGACCTCTTTGTAGTACGTCTCTGAATTATTCAAAACGGTAATCGCTCTATATTATTCAAAACGGCATTTTATACAGAATAGGACAGAAAATATAAATACGTAATAATATTAAATGGCTGGAATGCAGCGTACTAGCATAATAATTCACTCTACAAAAGTGCAGATAGTCGGTCATGGTTAGGTAGATGTATAATATGTAGTTTGGTGATCATATCCGGATGGTGGGTATTTATAGTAAATAATCTTTGAGTCTCAAGATTTGATTGATTCTCTCCCCTGCACCTGACGTATTAAGTGTTATTAGTATGAATATTAATTTTAATTTAAGGATTTACTATGTAAATTAGATTCAAACCGGAAATCCATGGATAAAGTCTCTCAATAAGTTCCAAAAAATTAACTAAGGGGTTATCCCATATATTTTTAAAATGATTTTATATGTAAAAAAAAATTACTCCGAACATAAATATATGTCATAATACAATATATTATTATAAGTGATTTGATTGTATTAGAGTTAAATAATGAATGAATATTAATTGTTAAAACAATCAATCTTAAATTAGTAGTAGGGAGTTAGTTGTTAGAGCAACTAAACTATTGTTAGGGAGCATTGTTAAAAGATATTGTGTGTGTGTGTGTGTGTGTGGGGTAATACATTTGATTAATAAATCAAGTAAAGTTGATCGATAATTTGTATTCGAGCTTTTGACTTTTTTCTGTAATGGACCATTTTCAATACTATAATCGGGCTCAAGAAGGAATTTCTACATGTAATTGGTGGAGAATTAGTATAAACTATTTATGGGTTTTCTAGTCCTTTCTTTTAGTTTTGCAAGTAGTATAATAATCTTAGATTTCAATAAGTATTGAAGAAGAATAATAATTTTAATAATGTTTACTTTTTTTTTTTGATATAGGTAAAGGTGAGGGTTTTGATGGGACCCCACAACCCAATGCAAAGAAGACACATCAACCTCCAAGAAGGACTAGAAGGATAAGCAACCACCAAAACAACTAAAAAATTAACTAAGGTGAAACCTACAAAGAAAACATTTGAACCAACAACGAAAAATTAGTAAGCATACAACAAAACAAATGCCCTTCAACCAAGATTCCGCTAATGGTTAGCAAAGAAGCCCCCAATCAACATAAAAAGAAAGAACAATCCATAAATCCTAAGTCAACCAATGAGACAACAATTGGCTAAACTTCTAGAAAGATAGTGGGCCACACAACTAGAAAAGCTAGGGAATCAATAAGTTAATCGGTGGCCAGGGCCAATCTTCTACCACGATAGGAGAGGATGCCTTCCATCATCCATTGAGACACATCCTTCACCAAATCCTTTGCATCAAACCTCAACTTTCCAGCCTTAGTTCTTTGACCTTTATTTCTAACTGACGAGTCCAAGAGGTTTAGAACTCATCATTAGAGGGCAAGAAGGGGAAAGAAAGGAAACCAATGGAAGAAGGGAACTCAAAGACACCAATAGGTTACGACCCAACATCAAAAAGACCTCCCTTCTAGGGGGGATCACTAGTCGAGGAGAGAGGTTGAGAAGGACTAGATGGACAATAGAAGATGCCATGATTGTGCCAAATGAAATCTTGATTTGAAGCCCCGTCTTTCTTCCTCCATACCAGTCGAGAAAGAGAAGATGAGAACTGAGGGCTTAAAGAAGAACACCTTGAAGCACAATGCCTAATGAGATTCCATAAAAAGCATCTAAAAAATTCCATTGAAGTTGAGATAGCGTGCCCACGATCCACAGGAAGAGCAAAGAGCGACCAAATGGCAAAGAGGTTTGGAGAGGTCAATGATAGCACAAGGTCTCACAAATCTGCTTCACACAAAATTCTCGACCAAATTCACAAAAGAGCCAACCAGATTAATCAACAACATATGTGCTCCACTATTCTCAATTTATAGAGTGAAATTAGGGTGTTAAGATACCCTACATTTCCTTGTGCTACAATTTTCTCTGTGAATTAATGAATTTTCCATTATGTTGATGTGTTGATTTATTTTGGTGGGATCACATGAATAAGTGAATAAATCTTTTATAAATTAATAACACATTTATCTTCCTTAGAATAAAGGCAAAATTACTATTGAATTAGTAATTTGTTTTACAGGGAGTTTTATAAATCTTAATTTCAATCTATGATTGCCCCCTCATTTGTGTGTCGTGCTAGATTTGTAACCCCCCCTTGGTTGGTTTGCTAGAAGAGCGTGGTCCCTTTGATGAGCCCTCTCATCCTCCTTCCTTTCATCTTGGGGATGTTCTAAATCTATTCTCTAAGGATACCCTTGAGTTGGGAATCTCTGATTCTACCATTGAGGTTATGAAGCATAATTTGGGATGCAAAACTTTGGTCGATAAGTGTGTGGGAGCTCACCCTTCTACATAGGAGTTGTCTCATTGGGCTAAGTTTGTGTGGAGTTTGATAGCGGTTCTCTCCTTCTCCCTGCTCAATTCAAGTTACTTCCAGGTGGTCTTCCAATGCTCTGCAGATAGGGATTTCATTTGATCCTCCAGACCATGGTTTTATGGCAAGTCCGACATCTTTTTCTACCCCTAGGTGCCCTTCTTCAACCCAACATTTATGAAGAATTTAAGAAGCTCCCATTTGGATCAAATTATACCATTTATCTCCTAGCATGAGAAAATAAAAACATGTAAAGATGTCGGTTAACATAGTGGGATCTATTGTGAGAACATATGAGAACTTGATGGATGGTAGATTTTCTAGAGTTTACACCCTCATCAACCTTTCCAAGCCTTTCTTTTACTTGATGCTCTTGTTATCTTCTTAGGTAAAATGGACGTAGTTTCTCAATTATGAAGGTCTCTCATTGTATTATTTTTGGTGGAGTCTCTTGGGGCATAGGGAAGTGGTGTGTTCCATCGTGGATCGATCTTCCTCTTCCTCCTCTTAGTTAGTCTAGAGGAAGAAGGAGAGTTCCCCTTGCATGGGCTTCAAGTGGCGTAATCAGGGGATCTTTTCCATCATGATTATTCTTCCTCATGACCTTCTATACTTGAGAATCCCCCTTTTCCTTCCTTGAAGACTCCCTCCTCAAGGAGACCTTTGCTATGATGAATTTTATTATTCCTCCCTTGCATGCTAATACTTTTGTCTCCCCTCCCAGGTATGCAACTAAGAGATCCAAAGCCCTTATTAGCAGTTCTACTAAAAATAAAGATTGCAGGGTTGAGGCAGAAACATTGAGAATGGAAGCAAAATGATTGGTGAGAGGCAGCTCCCAATGGACATTGAAGGACCTTCTCTCTAGGTGTGAGAGAAGATTGGCTTTACGTTGACACTGATTGCAACATAGCTATTGGATAAATCTCCCTTATATGAGTTCTTCTCTTGTCTATCTATTAGGTTGCTAAATCTTTGTGGATTTCTAGCAAAATTTCTATGGAATTCCATATTTACTTACTTTCCCTTTGAATGGGTGTCTTTCCATTGTTGGTGTTTCGCTGGGTTTGGAGTTTTTTTCATGTTTTTATTTCTTTTGTGCTCTTTTTAATTTTGGGGACTGAGACTTGGTTATACGTCAGTACCAATTCATAACTCTGATAAAAAACATTTACCCATAATCAAATAAAAAATAATTTCTTGGAAGAGAATTAGATATTTTAGAAATGCTAAGCCTAGGGCATGATATTCAGGGAAGAAATATTATTTTGAACTATTAACATAGTGGGTATTAAATGGTCTATTTTACATTGTTTTGAATAATTACATAGTTTAGTTAATTTATTGTGGAGTCGTATGAGATAATAACTCTAGTATTACTTCTCTGAATTATTCAAAACAAAAATTGCTCTATATTATAATCTTGCATTTTATACCCATGCCTTCTTTGCAACGAATAGAATAGAAAATATAAATATGTGAGCTTTATTAAATGGTTGGAATGTAGTGTACTAGCATAATAATTCACTCTATATAAAGTGTAGATAGTAGGTCATCGTTAGGTAGATATATAATATTTATTATTGTGTTAGAGGCATTTTTATTGAGAGGAACACACCCAAGATTCATCCACAAATATTTTTGTTCCATGCCTGTCACATCCAATAGTTGTTATGCACTATAAATGAGTATATTAGGTGACAAAAATAAGGGAACGATAGTGTAGTTGGTCAATAGCAATGTCATCGAGAGAGGGAGATGTTGTGAGGTGATAGCATTATTGTGGATTAGCTATTTTATAATTGATCGACCACATTTTCCATTGACTTATTACTAGGGTAATGAGTGAATCTATTATTATGGGTCGACCATATTATCTTTGGTCGATTGCATGATGGAGTCATTTGACTGCATTATATATCCATAAAATTGAATCATGATATCAAACAAGTACATCATGTCACCTGACTACATGGTATTGTTAAATGATTACATCATGCAATCAGGTGACATGATGTGGTTGTTTTATGGCATCATGTAATCATCTAGCTATATAATGCAGTTAGGAGACAATATTCTGTAGTCAGTGTGACTGCATTATGTAGCTAGATGACTATATGATTCTATCAAATGACCATATAAAATAGTCATTTGATAGCATGATCTGGACAACAATTCAGATGACAATTCGGGTGATGGGTCTACCCCAATTGATGGTGGAACTTTCGGGAGCCATAACTTTTGCACCATAGCTCCAATTGATTCATCATTTGAACCGTTGGAAAGATAATAATGAGGGGAACATCGTGAGATGGCATGAGCTTTGATCGATGAAGTTTGACCCCTAAAACCCAATAGAAGTGTCCCAATTTCAATTTTATTAGTGTAGTCTAAAAATAGTAATTCTTCGAATTCTGTATTGTTGTAAATCGTGGAAGTCAAACCAATTCATCTCCCTCGAGATTGGTGACCTTCCACATCCTCCCCACACCTTCAAAACATGTATAAATGAAGATGTAACCCGAAATGGAAATGATACATCTCTTCTTAGAGATAAGCATATGTTTGGGTCTGCAATTTTGATAAATAAAACATCTCTTTTTAGAGATAGCATTATTTGAATTATGTTGTTCTTATTTTTGAATTATCTTTCAACCAAAGCTTTTGAGATTTGGATCAGTGGTATTAGAGAGGTTTGTCTTTAGAGTGTATGATCCTGAGGATGAGGTCAGATTACATGAAGCTTAGGTGGAAAATAGAACCAATAGAATATCCACCTATTCGCTCCAAACGACTTCAAATGATAGACAACACCGAGGCATCCAATCCTTTCAAGGAAATGGTGAATGAAGCCCTCCAACAAAAATAAGCAAAATTGATACAAAAATTCACTCAAATTCTCCAACAAATCTTGATGGGAAACTCTGGCTCCTCATCCGCACCTGCACATCCTTTCAGTGCCCAACACCCTTCAAGGTTTAGGTGAATTTTGATATCCCTACATTTGAAGGCAAAATCAATGCTAATGCAGTAGAAAATTGGTTGCATCAATTGTCATCTTATTCTTCTATAAATAAATTCACCGATAAAGAGAAGATTACTTTTGTTATTATGAAATCATCATTGCCTGTCAAAAATTGGTGCGAAGTGTACAAAAAGAGATTGAGTGCAGATGATATTGGCCTTGAGACAAAACCTAAAAGGGATGATTTCATAGATGCTATAAAGGAAGAATACTACCCCATTGGAACATATGACGATCTGTATATAGAGTGGCAACAACTTCGCCAAGGTAAGGAACAATCTATTCAAGATTACACTGACATTTTTCATTCTCTATCTGTGAGATTGGGCATCCAAGAAAGTGAGAAACATAAGGTTCTCAAATATTGTGGCAGACTACAATGGTAAATACGGGGAGAAATGGAACTCATCAATTTAGAAACCATTGGTGTTCACAGTGAAGATTGAGCAGAAGCATGGAAGAATGAATATAAAGAATCAGTCTTCAAAATGGAAAAGTGACAAAGAAGGTCAAACACGAGGCCAAAATTGGAAGCAAAAGGAAGGAAAGACTGGGAAGTGGTGTGATTATCACAAATCTGGGACTCACTCCAAAGAACAATGTCAAGCTATCAAATCACTACTTTCTGAGTCACAATCCTCTATTCTACCTCATACAGACCCTGCAGTCGAAGAGGTTGAAGAAGAAATTATAGATGCTGATCCTGAATCCATTGTTGCTTAGTCACAGACACATGACAATATGCTAGATGACAAGGAAAGGTTGTTTCACTCTAAGTTATGGGTGAAAGGTAAGCCTCTACATTTCATTCTTGATAGTGCAAGTCAAAAGAATTTAATCTCTACTAATGTTGTGAAAAGCCTAAATCTGTCTATGAAGCCTCACCCAAAACCATACAGTATTGGATGGTTGAGTTCAGGGAGAAACCTCCGTGTCACCCACCAATGTCTTCTCTCATATGCAATACAACCTTTCCAAGATGAGGTCTTATGTGATGTGGTCAATCTAGATGTTTTTGATGTACTCTTTGGTCAACCATTCATGTATGATCGACATGGTATATATGAATCAAGAACTAGAAGGATCAATCTCACTCTTGGAACAAAGCGCTACAGGGTAATAGAAGTACCACCTTCTACATCTGTCTCTCTGATTAGTGCCAAGAAATTTGTTCTCATGGTGGTCAAGCCATAGGAATCCAAAAGGGTCGGTGTTGCAGCCCTGACTACACAAACAACACAACAACGGAAGAAAATAGATACCGAGCTGAAGAAGTTCACGGCCTTCCATCCACAGACTGATGGTCAGATAGAAATGGTGAACAATCAGGGTCTGCATAATTCCATAAATCACAGTCCCTTCCAAGTATGCATTGGGAATCAAATCAAAGTACAACTACCACACTTGATGAAAAATCTTGATGCAATGGGGACCATTTCTTCTCAAGGAGGGAGGAATGATTTGGACAACAATTCAGCTGACAATTTGGGTGATGGGTCTACCCCAATTGATGGCAGAACTTCCAGGAGCCATAACTTTTGCACCGTAGCTCCAATTGACTCACCGTTTGAACCGTTGAAAAGCTAATAATGATGGGAACGTCGTGAGATGGTATGAGATTCACTCGATGAATTTTGTCCCCCTAAAACCCAATGTAAGTGTCCCAAATTTCAATTTTAGTAGTGCAGTCTAAAAATAGTAAGTTTCTAAAAAAAGTAATTCCTCGAATTCTATATTGTTGTAAATCATGGAAGTCGAACCAATTCATCTCCCTTGAGATTGGTGACCTTCCACATCCTCCCCACACCTTCAAAACATGTATAAATGAAGATGGAACTTGAAATGGAATTGACACATCTCTTCTTAGAGATAAACATATGTTTGGGTCTACAATTTTTATAAATAAAACATCTCTTTTCAGAGATAGCATTATTTGAATTGTGTTGTTCTTATTTCTGAATTATCTTTCAACCAAAGCTTTTGAGATTTGGATCAGTGGTATCAGAGAGGTTTGTCTTTAGAGTGTATGATCCCAAGGATGAGGTCAGATTACAAGAAGCTTGAGTGGAAAATAGAACCAACAGAATATCCACCTATTCAATCCAAACGACTTTAAATGGCAGACAACACCGAGGCATCCGATACTTTAAAGGAAATGGTGAATGAAGCCCTCCAACAACAATAATCACAGATGCTACAACAATTCACTCAAATTCTCCAACAAATCTCAATGAGAAATTTTGTCTCCTCATCCGCACCTGCACATCCTTTCAGTGCTCTAACACCCTTCAAGGTTCAAGTGAATTTTGATATCCCTACATTTGAAGGCAAAATCAATGCTAATGCAGTAGAAAATTGGTTGGATCAATTGTCATATTAATTTTCTGTAAATAAATTCACCGATAAAAAGAAGATTACTTTTGCTCTTCTGAAAGCATCATTGCCTATTAAAAATTGGTGGGAAGTGTACAAAAAGAGATTCAGTGTAGATGATATTGGTCTTGAGACAGAACCTACATGGGATTATTTCATAAATGGTGTAAAGGAAGAATACTACCCCATTGGAGCATATGACGATCTGTATATAGAGTGGCAACAACTTCGCCCAGGTAAGGAACAATCTGTTCAAGATTACACTTACATTTTTCATTCTCTATCTGTGAGATTGGGCATCCAAGAAAGTGAGAAACATAAGGTTCTCAAATATCGTGGCAGACTACAATGGTACATACGGGGAGAAATGGAACTCTTCAATTTAGAAACCATTGGTGTTTGTAGTGAAGATTGATTAGAAGCATGGAAGAACGAATATAAAGAATCAGTGTTCAAAATGGAAAAGTGACAAAGAAGGTCAAACATGAGGCCAAAATTGGAAGCAAAAGGAAGGAAAGACTGGGAAGTGGTGTGATTATCATAAATCTGGGACTCACTCTAAAGAAGAATGTCGAGCTATCAAATCACTACTTTCTAAGTCACAATCCTCTGCTCTACCTCATACAAACCTTGCAGTCGAAGAGGTTGAAGAAGAAATTATAGATGTTGATCCTGAAGCCATTGTTGCTTCATCACAGACACACAACAAGATGCTAGATGACAAGGAAAGGTTGTTTCACTCTAAGTTATGGGTGAAAGGTAAGCCTCTACATTTCATTCTTGATAGTGAAAGTCAAAATAATTTAATCTCTGCTAATGTTGTGAAAATCCTAAATATGTTTATGAAGCCTCACCCAAAACCATACAGTATTGGATGGTTGAGTCCAGGAAGAAACTTTCGTGTCACCCACCATTGTCTTCTCTCATATGCAATACAACCTTTCCAAGATGAGGTCTTATGTGATATGGTCAATCTAGATGTTTGTGATGTACTCTTTGGTCAACCATTCATGTATGATCGACATGGTATATATGAATCAAGAAATAAAAGGATCACTCTCACTCTTAGAACACGGTGCTATAGGGTACCAGAAGTATGACCTTCTACATCTGTCTCTCTGATTAGTGCCAAGAAATTTGTTCTCATGGTGGTCAAGCCACAGGAATACAAAAGGGCCAATGTTGTAGCCCTAACTACACAAACAACACAACAATAGAAGAAAATAGATATTGAGCTGAAGAAGTTCACGGCCTTCCATCCACAGACTGATGGTCAAAAAGAAATGGTGAATAATCGGGCCCTGCATAGTTCCATAAATCACAGTCCCTTCCAAGTATGCATTGGGAATCAAATCAAAGTACAACTACCACACTTAATGAAAAATATTGATGCAATGGGGACCATTGCTTCTCAAGGAGGGAGGAATGATTTGGACAACAATTCAGATGACAATTCGGGTGGTGGGTCTACCCCAATTGATGGCAAAACTTCTGAGAGCCATACCTTTTGCATTGTAGCTCCAATTGACTCACTGTTTGAACCGTTGGAAAGCTAATAATGAGTGGAACATCGTAAGATGGCATGAGCTTTGATAAATGAAGTTTGACCCCATAAAATCCAACATAAGTGTCCCAACTTTCAATTTTAGTAGTGCAGTCTAAAAATGGTAAGTTTTTAAAAATAGTAATTCTTCAAATTTTGTATTGTTGTAAATTGTGGAAGTCGAACCAATTCATCTCCCTCGAGATTGGTGACCTTCCATATCCTCCCCACACCTTCAAAACATGTATAAATGAAGATGTAACCTGAAATGGAAATGAGACATCTCTTTTTAGAGATAAGCATATGTTTGGGTCTGCAATTTTGATAAAAAAAAATCTCTTTTCAGAGATAGCATTATTTGAAATTTGTTGTTCTTATTTTTGAATTATCTTTCAACCAAATCTTTTGAGATTTGGATTAGTGGTATCAGAGAGGTTTTTCTTTAGAGTGAATGATCTTGAGGATGAGGTCAGATTACAGGAAGCTTGGGTGGAAAATAGAACTAGCAGAATATCCACCTATTTTCTCCAAATGACTTCAAATGGCAAACAACACCGAGGCATCTGATCCTTTCAAGGAAATGGTGAATGAAGCCCTCCAACAACAAGTGCAGATGCTACAACAATTCACTCAAATTCTCCAACAAATCTTGATGGGAAATTTTGGCTCCTCATTCACACCTACACATCCTTTCAGAGCCCCATCACCCTTCAAGGTTCAGGTGAATTTTGATATCCCTACATTTGAAGGCAAAATCAATGCTGATGTAGTAGAAAATTAGTTGGATCAATTTTCATCTTATTTTTCTATAAATAAATTCAACGATAAAGAGAAGATTACTTTTACTCTTATGAAAGCATCATTGCCTGTCAAAAATTGGTGGGAAGTGTACAAAAAGAGATTCAGTGTAGATGATATTGGCCTTGAGACAGACCTACATGGGATGATTTCATAGATGCTATAAAGGAAGAATACTACCCCATTCGAGCATATGACGATTTGTATATAGAGTGGCAACAACTTCCCCAAGGTAAGGAACAATCTGTTTAAGATTACACTGACATTTTTCATTCTCTATCTGCGAGATTGGGCATCCAAGAAAGTGAGAAACATAAGGTTCTCAAATATCATGGCAGACTATAATGGTACATACGGGTAGAAATGGAACTCTTCAATTTAGAAACCATCGATGTTTGTAGTGAAGATTGAGCAGAAGCATGGAAGAATGAATATAAAGAATCAATCTTCAAAATGGAAAAGTGACAAAGAAGGTCAAACACGAGGCCAAAATTGGAAGCAAAAGGAAGGAAAGAATGGGAAGTGGTGTGATTATCAAAAATCTAAGGCTCACTCCAAAGAAGAATGTCTAGCTATCAAATCACTACTTTTTGAGTCACAATCCTCTACTCTACCTCATACAGACCCTGAAGTTGAAGAGGTTGAAGAAGAAATTATAGATGTTGATCTTGAAGCCACTGTTGCTTCATCACAGACACACGACAAGATGCTAGATGACAAGGAAAGGTTGTTTCACTCTAAGTTATGGGTGAAAGGTAAGCCTCTACATTTCATTCTTGATAGTGGAAGTCAAAAGAATTTAATCTCTGCTAATGTTGTGAAAATCCTAAATCTATCTATGAAGCCTCACCAAAACCATACAGTATTGGATGGTTGAGTCCAGGGAGAAACCTCCGTGTCACCCACCAATGTCTTCTCTCATATGCAATACAACCTTTCCAAGATGAGGTCTTATGTGATGTGGTCAATCAAGATGTTTGTGATGTACTCTTTGGTTATCCATTCATGTATGATCAACATGGTATATATGAATCAAGAAATAGAAGGATCACTCTCACGCTTGGAACACGGTGCTACAGGGTAACAGAAGTACCACCTTCTACATCTGTCTCTCTGATTAGTGCCAAGAAATTTGTTCTCATGGTGGTCAAGCCACAGGAATCCAAAAGGGCCGATGTTGTAGCCTTGACTACACAAACAACACAAAAATAGAAGAAAATAGATACCAAGCTAAAGAAGTTCACGGCCTTCTATCCACAGATTGATGGTTAGATAGAAATGGTGAACAATCGGGCCCTGCACAGTTCCATAAATCACAGTCCCTTCCAAGTATACATTGGGAGTCAAATCAAAGTACAACTACCACACCTGATGAAAAATCTTGATGCAATGGGGACCATTGCTTCTCAAGGTGGGAGGAATGATCCAGAAAACAATTCAGATGATGATTCGGGTGATGGGTCTACCCTAATTGATGGCGGAACTTATGGGAGCCATAACTTTTACACCGTAGCTCCAATTGACTCACTGTTTAAACCGTTGGAAAGCTAATAATGAGGGGAACATCGTGAGATGGAATGATATTTGATAAATGAAGTTTGAACCCATAAAACCCAATGAAAGTGTCCCAAATATCAATTTTAGTAGTGCAGTCTAAAAATAGTAAGTTTCTAAAAATAGTAATTCCTCGAATTCTGTATTGTTGTAAATCGTGGAAGTCAAACCAATTCATCTCCCTCAATATTGGTGACCTTCCACATCCTCCCCACACTTTAAAAACATGTATAAATGAATATGTAACCCAAAATGGAAATGAGACATCTCTTCTTAGAGATAAGCATATGTTTGGGTCTGCAATTTTGATAAATAAAACATCTCTTTTTAGAGATAGCATTATTTGAAATGTGTTGTTCTTATTTTTGAATTATATTTCAACTAAATATTTTGAGATTTGGATCAGTGGTATCATATAGGTTTGTCTTTAGAGTGTATGATCCTGAGGACGAGGTCAGATTACAGGAAGCTTGGGTGGAAAATAGAACCAACAGAATATCCACCTATTCGCTCCAAATGACTTCAAATGGTAGACAACATCGAGGCATCTGATCCTTTCAAGGAATTGGTGAATGAAGCCCTCTAACAACAAAAATTTCAGATGCTACAACAATTCACTCAAATTCTCCAACAAATCTCGATGGGAAATTTTGGCTCCTCATCCGCACCTGCACATCCTTTCAGTGCCCCAATACCCTTCAAGGTTCAGGTGAATTTTGATATCCCTACATTTGAAGGCAAAGTCAATGATGATGTAGTAGAAAATTGGTTGGATCAATTGTCATCATATTTTTCTGTAAATAAATTCACCGATAAAGAGAAGATTACTTTTGCTCTTATGAAAGCATCGTTGCCTATCAAAAATTGGTGGGAAGTGTACAAAAAGATATTCAGTGTAGATGATATTGGCCTTGAGATACTATCTACATGGGATTATTTCATAGATGTTGTAAAGGAAGAATACTACCCCATTGGAGCATATGACGATCTATATATAGAGTGGAAATAACTTCCCCAAGGTAAGGAACAATCTATTCAAGATTACACTGACATTTTTCATTCTCTATCTACGAGATTGGGCATCCAAGAAAGTGAGAAACATAAGGTTCTCAAATATCGTGGTGGACTACAATGGTACATATGCGGAGAAATGGAACTCTTCAATTTAGAAACCATTGGTGTTCACAGTGAAGATTGAGCAGAAGCATAGAAGAATGAATATAAAGAATCAGTCTTCAAAATGGAAAAGTGACAAAGAAGGTCAAACACGAGGCCAAAATTGGAAGCAAAAGGAAGGAAAGACTAGGAAGTGGTGTGATTATCACAGATCTGGGACTCACTCCAAAGAAGAATGTTGAGTTATCAAATCACTACTTTCTGAGTCACAATCCTCTGCTCTACCTCATACAGACCATGCAATCAAAGAGGTTGAAGAAGAAATTATAGATGCTAATCCTGAAGCCATTGTTGCTTTATCACAGACACACGACAAGATGCTAGATGACAAGGAAAGGTTGTTTCACTCTAAGTTATGGGTGAAAGGTAAGCCTCTACATTTCATTCTTGATAGTGGAAGTCAAAAGAATTTAATCTCTACTAATTTTATGAAAATATTAAATCTGTTTATGAAGCCTCACCCAAAACCGTATAGTATTGGATGGTTGAGTCCAAGGAGAAACCTCCGTGTCACCCACCAATGTCTTCTCTCATATGCAATACAACCTTTCCAAGATGAGGTCTTATGTGATGTGGTCAATCTAGATGTTTGTGATGTACTCTTTGGTCGCCATTCATGTATGATCGACATGGTATATATGAATCAAGAACTAGAAGGATCACTCTCACTCTTGGACCACGACGCTACACTGTACCAGAAGTATGACCTTCTACATCTCTCTCTGATTAGTGCCAAGAAATTTGTTCTCATGGTGGTCAAGCCACAGGAATCCAAAAGGGCCGATGTTACAGCCCTAACTACACAAAAAATGCAACAATAGAAGAAAATAGATACCTAGCTAAAGAAGTTCACGGCTTTCCATCCACAGACTGATGGTCAGATAGAAATGGTGAACAATCGGGCCCTGCACAGTTCCATAAATCACAGTCCCTTCCAAGTATGCATCGAGAATCAAATCAAAGTATAAATACCACATTTGATGAAAAATCTTGATGCAGTGGGGACCATTGCTTCTCAAGGAGGGAGGAATGATCCAGACAACAATTCAGATGACAATTTGGGTGATGGGTTTACCCCAATTGATGGCAAAACTTTCAGGAGCCATAACTTTTGCACTCTAGCTCCAATTGACTCACCGTTTGAATCGTTGGAAAGATAATAATGAGGGGAACATCGTGAG